>BJBW01006422.1:29760-42947 GCA_004320125.1 Scolopax mira | reverse complement strand
GGGTAACCCCAGCAGTTTTCTGATTGCACCCATTAATTATGGGTATTTAGGATGGGAAATTATTACGCTAACTAATAGAAGTTAGCCATCTAGTGGAAATACCATACTGTACTCCTGAAACACCAGTGATGATGTGATGATGAGCAGCAGTGAAACATGTAATTAAAGTTAGTTAAGAGGAATGGGGTGTTTGTTACCTCGTCTTCTTGTAGCTATGTGTCACAAGGTGTTGACATTTCTTGCAGATTGTATTTTTTTTTACTGCAAAGAAGGTAGTTTGGTTTCGTTTTCACCACTCTAATCTTCCTTTTTCTTGACAACCCACTTCTCCAGCAGATAGTTGTTACAAATGTTGTATGTATATCTAGAAAACACACTTACGCTGCTGTTGTCTATCTAGATTTGTTGAGTTCTTTTGCCCAAACATTTAAGACATTTTTCATCTTGGAAAGGGAAATTGTTGCTGATTTAAACTTTCAGTGGCTGAAACCATGATATGTCCCTCTCGCTGTGATACCTTCTCTCCGAGTGCTTTCTTATTCTGGTCATTTCAGCCCTTGGTCAAGGTGTTAAAAAGATAACCTCCCTCCTGAAAAAGGGGTATCTGTGAGCTGAAATTCCTTCTGTCCAATAAAACAGTAGAGAAAGTAAATTATTCAACAATTATAAAATGCATTAAGTGTATAAATTAATTTAGCGCTTTCTTTTTTTGACTGTTGAGACTTAGCTAATTGCCATGTTAGAACACCTGGGAATGTGGAGAGTTCTGTTTTGACTTTGACTTCATGTTTGTCCAGTAGATTGGACACTACAGAAAGCATCAAAATTAGAAATAATCTTAGCAAAGACCAGAACATTTGACTTCCTTTGGGGGAATAATGAAAGTGCCAAGTCTCTTAAGCTTCATAACTCTTCTGTTCTGGGCTGAGCATGGACTCCACTTCTCCAGTATGATTTGAAGGATGAATCTCCCATCTTTCCTCCCTGGAGGGCTATCTGGGTTCTCCATACTGAATGGATGGCCCTTATGTAGGGTGCTGCCCCCAGTCTCAGATCAGGGAACCGGTGTTGGCTAAGAGTTCACACTCTTAGCAAACCAGCAAACCACTGTTTGCTGGTTACTAGATGGCTTTCCAGTGGTGGAGTTATCTTAAGCACGTTCCCAACAACTGGCACCACTTAGACATTCTGAAAATACCTTTTTGCTGACTTCCAAGGAAATAATCTTGCTGAGATTGAGTGTAATTTATCTCTTTTTAGGTATCCAGTCTTAGAAGTATGTCTGGTGGTTGGTGGCCAGTTTAACTTTTCTGCCCTATTTCTGCTTGCGTGTTCTCATCTCAGTAATCCCCTGTTGCTTCATCTGCAGACTCCATGGTGAACCAGATAAGGAAATTGCCCTTTCCCTTCCTCCCTCCCTCCTGTCCTGTTGTAGTTTGGTTTGATTTAGTGTAATTTTGATAGGAAGCCATGCAAATTCCTGTTCAGTTTTTCTGGTGGGGATTGCTGGGGCGAAAAGCAAGAGAATAATTACGCAACTGCTGCCACTGAAAATTGTTGATTCAACTTATGTTTGAAACTGCCTCTCTTGATTGAAGAGAAGGCTCCAGAAAGACCTTATAGCAGCTTTCCAATACCTAAAGGGGGCTATGGAAGACATGAGGAGGGACTCTTGATCACAGAGTGATCACAGAGTACCCCATAGGACAAGGGGTAATGGTTTTAAACTGAAAGAGGAAAGATTTAGATTAGATAACCGTAAGAAATTCTTTGCTGTGAGAGTGGTGAGACTCTGGAAGAGGTTGCCCAGGGAAGCTGTGGCTGCCCCATCCCTGGAGGGGTTCAAGGTCAGGCTGGATGAGGCTTGGAGCAACCTGGTCTGGTGGGAGGTGTCCCTGCCCAGGGCAGGGGGTTGGAACTGTGTGATCTTTAAGGTCCCTTCCAACACAAATCATTCTGTGATTCTATGATTCTATGTTGACTGGATGATGTTTCTTTGCATGGAGCCTCTGAGAGGTATGATACACCAAGGTCCCTTCCAACCCTAACCATTCAATGATCCTATGATTCTAAATATGCTCAGACATGGCATAGCCCAAGCCAAGAAGAAAGGGTTCCTCACAAGATGTGGTCGCCCTTCTGCTGAGCAGAGAACTCCAGGTTCCTCTGCTTCCTGCTCCTTGGAGCTGCTCTGGAGGGAGAACCACCACTCTCTCTTAGGATTACTTATTGTTGAACCAAAAAGAACTCTGCAATAAGGATGAAAACCTTCATGATTACATATTTCACTGCAGTTACAATTCTGGGTCAGGCCTCAGAAGATGCATCAGAAATTATTTTTATGCTGTTGGGTAGTGGATATAAAAGCTTTTACCCTCTGTAATCCAATGCTTTGATTTCCTCTGAAGCTTTTCTTGAATAGGCCATGATTTTAACGCGATATCAAAACTAAGGCAACTGCTGTTGGCAAAAGCAAAACAACAGAGCCTCAGCTGAACAGACTGAAGGTGAAACTATTTGTTTTTTCACAAAGAAAGCAAATGACTTAGACTCCATGTTCTATTGACAATTCCCACATATATTTTTAAGCGTTGTCACTCCCACAGGCAGACACCTCAGGGATCCAGCCTGTTGATAACAGAGCAGGGTGAGGACATGACGTGCTGTCCTTGTGCCCTTGAGTATGTTTACACCCTGTGCTGCTGGCAAAGATGCTGGCTCGTTCTGCTGAGGCACTCAGTTTATTAGCCTGGACCTGGCAGTGTGCTTACATGGCGATTCTTGCTATTTGTTCTTAAATTTTAGGCAGAATATGTTCTTGGCTTCTTGTCCTATTCAGTTCAAGTGATCCCAAGGTTTATTTCCCTGTTGAAACCGCACCGTGACAAAAAAGGCACAGCTCTTAATAAAATGTTCTTATTTAAATGTCTTCCCTGTTTCTTTGACAAATACAGTTATTATTTGCTTAACACCAACCTATTTAATAAATATAGAAGTTATTTTTCTCTAGACACTACCACATCACTCTTTTCTGTTACACAAAGGACTTACAACTTCTTCAGACATTATAAATGATGAAGTCTCCTTGTTTCAAAAACCTGATGATGGCTAGCACCAAGGTTAACTTGGGCAGGGACACCTCCCACCAGAGCAACCAGACCAGGTTGCTCCAAGCCCCATCCAGCCTGGCCTTGAACCCCTCCAGGGATGGGGCAGCCACATCTTCTCTGGGCAACCTCTTCCAGTGTCTCACCATCCTCACAAGAAATAATTTCTTCCTAGTATCTAATCTAAATCTTCCCTCTTTCAGTTTAAAACCTTTCCCCTTTGACCCCTCCCTGATCAAGGGTCCTTCCCCATCTCTCCTGGAGCCCCTTTAGGGAATGGAAGGGGCTCTAAGGTCTCCCTTGAGCCTTCTCTTCTCCAGGCTGAAGAAAGTAGAGGAAAAAAAAGAAAGGGGGGAGGCAGGGGAGTAAGTGCTTTTCTGCTCTCTTCACTCCTGGAATTAGCTCTCCATAGGCAGAGGAGTGCCAGTCCCTGAGCAGAGGCTGCACATCTGGAGCAGCTGGAGCACAGCCTCCTCCCCTGGCAGCAGCTGGCTGTTAGTGGGGGTCAGTGGGGTCTGGCAGCACCCCTGCACTGCAGCCTTAGAGTAGCATCTGGTGGTAATCTTGGTAGGAGCTCGGTGGAATAAATCAAAGGGTGCATCGGCTTTTCATCAGGCCAGCTAAAGTAATTTCTCACATCTGTCCTCAAGGTTTGACATCCTTTCAGGTTCCTATATACTTCTCCTTCTTTTTATATAATCCAATGCCTGACTTCAGTGTATTCATCTGGTCATTTATTTCAACTAAGTTCACACCTTCAGTGCTTTGGGAGAAAAAAAACGTCTATAACATTCACATTTAAAATACATCTACAGACTCTAGTTTTACCATGTTTGTTACCTGTATCCCTCAAAAAAACCCCAAAAACCTCTTCTAGTCTTCTGGCCTAATAAGTGCTTATGTCTTATTTAAGGTGTACCCCATTTTATACAGCTTACCTGAGGCTTTCAAACCTGTAGGATACTGTAACCATGAATTATTAACCAAATGCAACACTAAAATCTAAATTAAAAACAAAAAGAGCCTCTTTGTCTCTCTCCGAGTCAACCATGAGATGCCACAAACTGTATCGTACATCCTGAAGGTATTTGAAATACATCATGGTACAACAAGCAGTAAGTTTTCCATAGAATAACATGACTGTAATAGACCTCCTACAAACTAATTTTTAAGATCCTGCCTCTCCACTATAGAAGCCTTAACTGAGCTTCAGAACATAAAGAAAAGAAAAAATGTGTTGATTTGATAAGAAACTTCTGAGTTTTTTATTCATGGCTGTATTTAAGCAGTTTAGAACACCTTCTCCTCAGCAAGTGCTGTTCTGGGTATTGCTTTGCTTGGTAACTTCATGGTGTAGCTGCTCTTTAAAAAATCATAGAATTGTAGAATGTGTTGGGTTGGAAGGGAACCTTTAAAGGTCTAAAGGTCATCTAGTGCAACCCCCCTGCAGTAACCAGGGAAATATTTAACTAGATCCAATTGCTCAGAGCCTCATCAAGCCTGACCTTGAACATCTCCAGGGATGGGGCCTCTACCACCTCTCTGGGGAACTTGTTTCAGTGTCTCACCACCCTCATTTTAAAGAATTTCTTCCTACTGTCTAATCTAAACCTACCCTGATCTAATTTAAAACCTTTTCCCCTTGTCCTATGGCTCCACTCCCTGATCAAGAGTCCCTCCCCATCTCTCCTGGAGCCCGCTTAGGGACTGGAAGGGGCTCTAAGGTGTCCTGGAGCCTTATCTTCTCCAGGCTGAACAACCCCAACTCTCTCAGCCTGTCCTCGTAGGAGAGATGCTCCTCTAGACTCACTCCAACAGCTCCATGGCCTTCTTGTGCTGAGGACTCCAGAGCTGGACACAGTGCTCCGGGTGGTGTGTCACAAGAGCAGAGGGGCAGAATCACCTCCCTTGATCTGCTGGCCACGCTTCAGATGCAGTTCAAGAGGCATTTGGCTTGTTAGTGCAAAGAGCACACATGCAAGTCACATCCTTCCTCAGGGGAAGAGGGGGCTTAGCAGAACCTTGTATTCCAGAGTATTTGGCCTGCACGGAGCAGACACTGGCAGAAGGAATGAGTTCATGCTCCTTCCCAGCCTGTGTCACCACCCACCCAGAGACTAGGTGTCCTTCCTCCTCCTGGGTGATGTGAAATGCTTGGCTTTTAGTTTCCCAAGAAGGCAGTGATGTCCTTGGCCTTCCTCCTCATTTGGCAAGCTCAAAAGATGCAAAATATTAGAAAAAAAAAAAAGGGGGTATATTGTCCCCATCCATTTGTTGGTCTGAATATGTCTTCAGTTCCGCCTATTTTGGCTCACCTGCCTTTAGGTGCCTTGCACAAAAAGCAGTTTTAGATTTTATTTTGCAGACACTTCCCTGACAATTAGTGTCTGTTTGAGGTCTGATTCTGCTCTGATACGCTGAGGTGTAAATTAGTAGCACCCTTAAAATCCATGCACGTGTTGCTGCAACACCCCTATCAAATCAGAACCACATCTTTGCACGCAACCGTGTAAACAAAGCCTTGAAATCAGAATCAAAATTCACTGTAAAAAAGAAAAATTAGGATCGGGCTTAATTGTCTCCAGAAGTTTGCTGTCTGTAGGTCTGTTCCTGCAAATCTGAGCCCAGCAGAAGTCCTGTGGAGTTCTGCAAGGAGTTTTGCAAGGAGTTTTGCCTGCAGCAGGGGTTTCAGAGAGAGGCCTAACGTACAATTATAATTAGTGGTTCTCATTTTGCAACCAAACCTGCTTATTGTTGTAAATAGAACGGGGAGTACAGGATTCCCTGACATTTTTTCTCTGCAGGAAAAATAATAATATTGACAGCATAACTATGTAAGCTGGTTGGGCAGAGGACAGTGACAATACTGTTTATTTTAACTTTCGGGTTTTTTTTGCTGTAGAGGGTCAAACTGCGGGAAAATTCTCCTCATCTCCTGCCTGGCAGCAAAACAAATCCTACTGCTTGAACAGGGAAAATCCGGAATGGTCAACAGACTGTTTTCAGATTTTACCCCTATATGCATACTCACAGCAGGACAGGCTTACAGGACCACTGAACAGACGCCCAGTATTTGATCAAAATCTCTCTTTCTTGACTTTTTTTGCATGAAGGCTATACACACAGTGCACCCGCTAAATGCTACGTTCTATGACAGAAGAGGGAGTACAATTCCTGTTACACAGTCAGGGATAAAATTAAGGAGAAAAGCTGAGTGAAGGACAGCTCTGCAAAACAAAGATGACAAGAGTTTACCTCCTGGAGATAGTGAGAGATGATTAATGGTGGCCACTCACCTTCAACTGGATAGAGCGACAAGCAATGGCATTTTGACCCCATGTAAGGCTGCTTCAGACACACGGATGACGTTTTTATAGAAATTAGAATTTCAGGAGACCTTGGGAGCCTGTTTATTGTGCAGTATGAGATACAGGCCCGTGCTGTGTGAAACTATAGTTCCCTATGAATTATTAGCAATGTGTTCAAGAAAAGCAGATTTTTAGCTTCCTTTTTTCACATTTGCTTCTTTCGCAACCATGGTTTTCCTTCTGGACTACAACTGAATCTTTTTTAAATTAAAAAAATAAATATATCAGTGTGTACATAATTTCTATAGTATCTGTCCCCTATTAAGCGCTTGTTAAAGTCATGTAAAAAACACTGAGTGTTGACAATTTCATTTTAAGAAGCCCATGGGTGGCTCTGGGTGAGTGAATTCCCAGCAGCAGCAGCTGGAGGTGGGGATGGTGTGGAAGTGGAAGCTTTGGAGTTCACTGCAACTAATACCAGAAGCCCTGGGAAAAGCTGTATTTCCTTGCCTGCTTATTTCCATGAAACAGTGGAAGCTGGTGCATTCAAAGTGGATGTTTTAGACTGAGGGTCTAGATGGATTTGCTATTTAAATTATCTTTTCTTTTTTTTTTTTAAAATAAGTATCCCTGTCTTTGTACACCTTAAACATATCCTGTTTCTTGGCAGAACAGACTGAACTCAAAACCAAGCCTGAACATGAATTTTCTTTAATAATATACTACATTCCCATTTGTACCATATATGTTTTTAAAAATGAGGAAAGTGTTTACTGTAATGGACAGGACAGGACAAAGTGACAGGACAAGAGGAAATGGGCACAACTTGAGTATAAGAAGTTCCACCTAAACAGGAGGAGGTACTTCTTTACTATGAGAGTTGTAGAGCACTGGAAGAGGCTGCCCAGAGAGGTGGTGGAGTCTCCTTCTCTGGAGACATTCCAACCCTACCTGGACACGTTCCTGTGCAACCTGCTCTGGGTAGACTTGCTCTGGAGAGGGCTGGACTAGATGATCTGCAGAGGTCCCTTCCAACCCCATATGAGTCTATGAATTGGTTTTACGCTTCCTAAAGAATCATTCTTACTGGAAGACCATGGGTTGCATCTAATATAGGAAACCTAGAAAAGGTTCAGAGCTACCAAGTACAGGTGCAAGCTTTGCCCATGTCCTGATTTCTTGATGTCTTCCCTTACTCCCTGTGCTCTCTGCCCCTCTCTTCCACACACAGAGGCCAGAGAGGAACCACACTACCATCCAATGGTGTCCCAAGCTGGACACCAGGTTTAGATGGGGATGTGAACCTGGAGATCAGTTTAGACACAGCCATGATGAACTGGGAGCCTCCTTGACTGGCATTCATTTTGCCTGTGCCATGTGGATGTGCACTGTTGTTCTAATTAGTTTAGTAAGTAGAAAAGGGAAAGAAAGAGCAACTGAATCACAAATGAGAAAAGCACATTTCTCATTTATAATGAGGAGGGCAGAGAGGATTTAAAAGGTAAATTTAACATGCCTGGACTTAGATGAGGAAAAGCATCAAAATTTGGCAGTAATTTTTTTTTTCCTCTAGGAGAACATAAATATCAGGTGATGAGAAAGCACAAAATTAGAGTTGTGGTGTTGGGACAGGAATGGGTACAGAGGTCCCGGAGTTCTGGATTTCACTGATCCATGCTCTTTTTAGGAATCGATAGTGCTTTGATTACAGAATTCTTGGTTATTTGGAAAGAGGATACCTAAAATTCTTTGTGCATGATGCTACAGACCTCATAGCTTTTCACCTTTTAGAAGCTCCCTGACACCATCCAGAGAAGCATTATGTGTGGTTTCATGGAATCATGGAATTGTCAGAGTCCCCAGAAGGGACCTCTGGAGAACATTTTTGTTTTCACACAGCAAAGCAGATCTTTTGGTCCCCCATTAAAATATTTGGAAAAAATCTGCAGAGGGGAATAGCACAGAGGAGTTCCTTTCCACTTCTCAGCTCCCTCAGCAACTCATTTTTGTCTCGGTCCCATGTGTTTTTTCCATGAGATGGAACAATTGCCAGCTATTGTGTGTAAGGTATTGCGGGATCAGCGGCACTTGGCTGTGGTATGTGGGGATATTAATGGGCATTAAAATACTTGAAATTTGCTGAGTGCTCTCAGATTCAATATCTGTGCTTATCTGCATGAGCAGTTGGCTTACGCGATTTTCAGGATGTGATGTCCCAGTAGTTCTATCTTGGATTACAGAACATTTCCTTACTGTTTTTGGTTTCCTTGTTATCCGCCTCAACGTCACTCCCAGATTATTTTATGAGGTGGTTCTTAAACATTAATGTAAGAATGGATCATAGCCTTCTTACAAGGCTGACCAAATAAAATCACAATTTTCTGCAGCACTGCAGCCCACAAAGGAGGAGTTTTGGAGGAGTTAATATCTCAATCCAATATTAAATAGACTCCAAAACCTCCGGCATAAAACTTCCAGAGAACAACTGGCCAACTTTTTCCATCCTTTACCTGAATTTTGTTATTTGAGGTGAAAACAGAGGTGAGAAAAGACACACTTTGGAAAAGGCTCTAGAAGAAGAAAAGTGACATAGAAAATGGAGGAAATGTGCCCAACTGCCATGTACAGGTGGAGGTAAATGATCTGGAGTAAGAACACTGTTAATGGGAAGCCACCTCCTTCTTCACAGGATTCCTGAGTAGGAAGATTGCTGCATTTTGTAAAATAAAAAAACCAACACAAAAAGTCCATCTACTCTGGGAAACTGTCACAAGACAGCTACCCAAGGAACTTCTCTCCTGTTACCATCTCTGCAGATTGAGGGTTGGACTAGATGATCTCCAGAGGTCCCTTCCAACCCCATATAATTCTGTGTTTCTATGAAGAGTAGCAACAAGGCAAAAGTGTATGATATTACCACTAAGTTCTCTCCCAACCTACAGTTACTTTCAACCCAGCAATCTCCTGGGCTGAATGTCATTTCAGGAGCATGTTAACTCTCCATTCCACAGATCTGTCAAGCCCTCTTGGAAGCCCTATAAACATTTCACATCCATCAGCAAGGATTTCCACAGGTCTCACACCTGTGGGGTGAAGAAGTCTCTTTTTAACCTGTTTCCTACTAGATTTGTTTTACGTCTCCTATTTCTTGTAACCGTAAGAAGCAGCGAGCAGCTGATCTCTATCCACCACCCCCATATCACTACAAGCTTGTAGACATCTGTTATTTCAGGCACTTAAACCATTCCATACAGTTGGTTATCCTTGTTGCCCCTGTTTGAACCTCTGGTAATGGCTTCCTGGAAAATCCTCATGAATATACCATATCTAGTCTCTCCAAACCCTTTGCCTATCTCCCCTGGAACCTTTGGACAGATCATGCAAATGGGAGACAGAAAAACGTGTGAGACTATAATTTTGAGTTTGCTGTGAGGTAGCTGGTTAACAGTGTCTTTTAGAGGCAAAGGCAGTAGATCCAAGTTCCACTTGAGCTCCTGCACGTTGTACGAGGCGGCAGAAGGCAAATACATCCATGACTGAGTCTTTGCAAGAAGTCAGTGGGCATGAGAACTGCTGCCTCTTTGCTGAGACCTCACGACTATTTGTTGACTTCCCAAAGGTATCTGAAACACATTCACTTAAAGATGTGTCCATATGCTGTACCTGGCCGGCTCTGAGCACATTTTGGAGAAGTTCATTGGGAGAAACATGTGCAATACCAATTACTTGTCTTAGGTCAGAGTCCTCAGCTAAAGAGCTCTGTGCCTCCTAGTGCTGGCCTGACTTTATGAGAAATGTTTTCCATTACTTTTTTTGCTCTTTTTTTTTTCCTCTCATCCTTTTGCCCTAATTATATTTATGCATTTTCCGTAACATCCCCTACATCTTCTGACACAATAGAAATAAATGACTGAGATGGACACACATCTCTTAGCACACAATGAGGTCAGGTGGTTGGGACCCCCCAGTTCACCTCCTGATTGCCTTTCTTGGAAAAAAAAACCCTACCAAACAAATTTTCCCCTTGGGTGATGGCCAGGTTCAGTGTGATGGCAATTACCTGCTCAACCGTTTCTAATCAATTGCTCACCCAGAGAAAATTAAATGATCCTGCCAGGACACTGGGCGAATGACAGATCCCTCATAAGGATAAAATATATTTGTAATTCTGGAGAAACCTTCATCCATCCCACTTCAAACTAATTTTTCATCAACTTTTATTGCACACAAGTAATGCCAAGATGGTAGAAATGGAAAAGGTTAGTAGAGTGGGGAAAATATCAGGTTATTTTTCCAGTTTGCCTTACACATGTGGTACACATTCTGGTTTGCGTTACAAATGTGACCGCATTTTCAGCAAGGCTTGTAAATGTATCTTGGCCCCCTACTACAATTGCCTATGGAGTTTTTATAATGAGCTCTAGTCATTTTTATATTATTTTTTTTTGAGTAGCGATATGTGTTGTGCTTGCCCAAATTCTGGAAGCTGATGAGAAGTCTCATTTTTCTGGGCTAAACCCTACGCGAAGGCTTCTAGGACAGGGATCAACCGGGAGAGGTTGAGTGGGTCTTTCCCACACCACCCAGGGAGCATAAAATGCTTAAACAAGAAAACTGTTTTAAAAACTTTAACAAGATTGGTGAATCAGGTTAATGACCAGAGGTACAAAACTTGCATCTGCAGGCGTTTAAGCGACTCAATTATAGATTGACAATTTCACTTCAACCTAAAACGTATTAAGATGTGCACTTTGACATCTCATACGCTGACCAATAGATAGATCATATAACTAATATTCAGAAAAAGTTCTGTACCAGCACTGGTAATCTGTTATTCATCTCCACGTCATCTGAAAAATTGAATATGATCTTGAATTTATAAAAAAAAAGGTCTTACTGAGACCAGGACTGTAGAAAACTTATGACAGCTGTTAAACAAACAGCATCGTTTTCTGTCCTATTCCATTCCAGCACCACCAGTAGGGGTCCTGACTGGGGTGGCTGGTTTGGTTTCACGCTGCAGATCCATCCTGGGACACCAGGAACTGAACAGAGATGGCAAAACAGCTGTCAATTGTTTATAACTACTTTCTATCAGTAATAGCGACCCAGGGGTGAATGGTTTCCTATCACATGACCAAATCCTTAAAGCTTAGGGAATGTTTTGGGCTTTTTTTTAAAACTTTATTTTAGTAGCAGAATTTACATGCTTGGTCTGGCTACTTTAATAGAATAAAAAGAATAATAGAGCTCCTACTTTCACAGGGAGGTGTGCTTGTCCCGAGGAATTCACTGGCCGGTTTGAATGAATTTTGTCCTGGATGTGAAAAGGTGCCACTGGCTTCTCATGCTCCTACGTGTGGCTCGCCTGGCGTTTACATCACAAATCTGTCACAGATGCTGGTTTTGGTAAATACTTGCTAAAATGAAAGTCTCTAAACCAGGCAAGAAGAACATGCACTTCCCTTGCAGGGATACCTATCAGGAGTGCCGTTTGCTACTACTGAGTTCAGATTTTCCCTTTCTGACTCAAATTTTAACTTTAAATTAAAAAGGAAAGAAGGGAGGAAAGAAAGGAGGAAAGAAGGGAGGAAAGAAGGGGCAAGCCTAGTTTGAAATACATGTAAAAGTCTTCACGTGCTTACAATAAGGTTAATCAGGTTCCCTGATTTTGCGCTTTTTCTGCATTCAGCAGGACTGCACATTGTTTAACTTTTTTTTTTTTTTTAAAAAAAACCGCCACTGTTACTTTCCATTAAAACGTTCCCCAAAGGAAAACACAAACTTTCATTCGCTTCAGAGCACAGTGAAGCCCCTAAAACTTCCCCCCTCCCAATAAAATAGCAGTTTCTACACGGACCCTAAAACTTTTTTCTCTCCCCACCCCCCCAGCGTAGCATCCTTTTTTGGCAGAGATTTACAGCATCTCCCGCGGCTGGAAACAAGCAAACAAACCGGCTCGGCAGCGGGATGAGAGACGGGCGGTGGGGATGAGGTTCCGCCGTTGCGGGGAGGTGCGGAGCGGGAGCGGCGGGGAAGGGGGGCACTTACCCGGCGTAGCCTCCGCGGTGGGCGCGGAGCGGCAGCGCAGCCTGGAGGCAGAGCAGACAAAGGGGCAGGAGAGCGGCGGGACCCCCGGGGAGCCGCATGGTTGCGGGGCCACACCGCCACCGCGCCCGCGGGTCCCAGGTGGCGGCTGGGGCGCACACAAAGCCGGCGCGGAGGCGGGGACCGGGAGGAACCGGGCGCTCGGAGGTGTCGCTGGTGGCCAGTTGGCGAGTAGAGGGAGCGGGGAGAGGAAAGGGGAAGGGGGGGAGGAGAAGAAAATAGGGCGACCCGCAAGCCCCGCCGCTCCCGAGCACTGGGATGGGATGGGATGGGATGGGATGGGATGGGGAGGTGCCCGCCCGCTTGGGAAGGGCTGGGGGGTGCGCGGCCCCGCCGCCGCCGCCCTGCCCCGGAGGACTGGCGAGAGGCGGGCGGTGGCGAGTAGCCCCCCCGCGGGTGCGACGGGGTGGGCTTCGCCCGCAGGTGTTGCGCCGAGGGCCGTGTAAGGCGCGGTGAGGGGCTGAGTCTGATGCGGGAGCAGAGGCACATCATCCAGTCAGATGATCCATCATCATCGTCATCCATTCAGTCTGGCGCCCCTCACCCCAAAAAAATAGACGTTGAGGGGCTGGAGGGGGTCCAGGGAAGGGCAACGGAGCTGGTGAGGGGTCTGGAGCACAAGTCTGGTGAGGAGCAGCTGAGGGAGCTGGGGGTGTTCAGCCTG
>BJBW01006422.1:1253-29707 GCA_004320125.1 Scolopax mira | reverse complement strand
CTCTTCTCCCAAGGAACAGGCCATGGGATGAGAGGAAACAGCCTCAAGTTGCACCAGAAGAGGTTCAGATTGGAGATTAGGAAAAAAAATTGACACAGAAAGGGTTATTAAGCCTTGGAATGGGCTGCCCAGGGAAGTGGTGGAGGCACCAACCCTGGAGGTATTCAAAAGACGGGTGGACATAGTGCTTAGAGACATGGTTTAGTGATGGTTTTTTATCAGAATTAGGTTGAGGGTTGGACTCGATGATCTTAAAGGTCCCTTCCAATCCAGGCAATTCTGTGACCCTGTGATTCTATGATCTTCAGTGATGGAGAGCCCATCAGGAACAGAAAAAGTGGGATTTCAGGTTATTACCAGTCTTGCCAAAAGTCCCGAGCCTGAGCAGTGGGCAGAGGGGCAGAAACTGCCATAATAAAATAAATCTCAGCTTTTTTTTTTTTTGCCTTTTTTTTTTCTTTTTTTCTTTTTCTTTTTTTTCTGAAAACTGGCAAAAAAGTTTGCTGTTTCTTTTTCGTGCTGCTGAGGGTGAAAGACCCACATAATGGTAAATCACCGGAGCACTGAGAATAGCAGGGAAGGCAGGGAGAATGTTGTTGCAAATAATTGTGGTTTATAGAAAACACATGGAGTACTTGTTAAAGAAAAAGGTAAAAATATAATGCCAATATGGGATAAATTGATAGCCCCTTTGATACTTTTATGGTGAGTTTCATAAAACTAGAGCAAAAAGTGCTTCGAGACCAACTGATTCTCAGCCTCTCTGGGAGCAAGAAGAAGGAGTGGGCTGTAGACAAATAAAGCCAGCTGACATTTGAACATGTGTGAGAACTACTGTAAATCCCTGTTAATGTTTCAGAGACACAGGGAGCTTTTTGAGAAAGGGCTGTATTAAACCACACGCACTTCATACTCCGTGGCTGAAAGGCAAGTGAGCGTTTTCCTTTGTCTTTTTTCCCCTGCTGGCACCAAATCTGACCCTGGTGGTGTGCTAGAGTCTGGAGATGGAAAAGACTTGGTCCAGGGCAGGATTATTCCCTTCTGTTTGGTTCCTGGTGTTCTCTCCCTTGAGCTGCCCATACACCCCCCTCCCCATAACATATCCTGCTTAAAATCTGTGCGTGCTCATATACAGATGTGTGTTTCAACATCTCTCAACACTTTCCATTTGCTACAGGCATAAACCCCAAACCTTTTCCTCAAATCTTCAGCCTTGTAATAAAGGCAGCTTTAATTTTGCAGGCACGTATTTAACAGAAGCTCTGCTGCATGTTCACAAGTGGCTTGAAAGATAAAGGCAGCTGTCGTGAAGTCGAGTAACTGGTGTTTGGAGGGCACGGGCATGGTATTAGAGCTTTATTTCACATGCTGTTCTTGGGTACTTTTCTTACTGCGTGTCTTTGCTGCACCTGAGGTGCACACACCACTTTATCAAAATATAGTTTGGCTATTATTCTAAAATACTTGCTTTCTGGATGAAAACCTGGCTCCGTTGGAGTTAGGAAGAATTTAACTATTGGCTTCTGTTTGCAGAATAGTTTGGCTCTTATTCCAAGATTTTTGCTTTCAAGAGGAAAGCTTGGCTCCATTGGAGTTAGGGAGAATTTTATGATGGGCTTCTGTGGCTCTAGATTTCAGTCTTAAATCTTTCTGCAACATTCCCTGAAAAGTAAAAGGCAAGAAGATATGAGGAAAAAAACAGGGAGGTCAAGCACCAAAACTGAATAGTAAAGGTAAATAACACGATGTGGAATAAACACTCAAAGAAATGCGTTGCTGTCTGTTAATATGCACTGCTTCTGCTTGCTTAAAATTAATTCAAAAATTCATTTAAAAAGACACCTTTAGAGCTGTGGAGAAGCTGGAGAGAGAAATAGCTCAAAAATATAAAAAAAATCACTTATAAAGAGGTAGGGATAGCGAGAGGTATAAAGATCCCTTGGTCTCTCTCTGGTCCATCAGTTTAAATCATGGTAGGCAACTGGGCAGACTGGAGGGGAGGGCTGGGGCTCCATCATGCTGGCTGCTAGGAAAGGATTAAAATGCTGTAGTTGATCCTGGAAGCCACGTGTGTGGTGATCCTACTTTCCAGACAAGATGGGGCTATAAAACTCGCACCCGGTTAAGCAAAGGGCTCGGGAGGAAGAAAGTAAGTTTCTTTTCCTCTGCCTCTTGGAGCTGATGAGAGGAGTTGCCAATGCCGGGGTTCTGGTGTGCAGCTTGGACTTGGAGGTGAGGAGAGCCTGTGAAGGAACAGGAGAGAGAAGGCTGAGACACGGTTTCCCTCTTAATGAATCGAGAGGTGGGGTTTGTCAGAGCATCCCACACTTTGCAAGGAACACAGGCTGCCGGAACAGAGGCAATTCCACATGGCATGAAAACAAGAAAGGCTTCAAGTAAAGTGAGTGGGCAGGCAGCCCACGTTTGGAACCTGCACTGGAGAACGTGCCCTTTGTTGAGTAGCCTGTAATTGCACACAATAGCAGAAAAGGGGAAAGAGTTTCTTATAAGCACATTTTATACCTTTGAGCTGTCCTGACTCTTACCTTTGTGAGAAAGTTGTGTTAACGTGAATAAACAATCCTTGCTGTACATTTGTTAGAGCCATAACAGTTCAGAAACAGGAGTTTAAACAAGGTTTACGCTGTTCCAATTTAAATCATGCCTGTTAATAATAAATTGGAATAAGCATCTTCATGCTGGGATTTCGCACTGCTATAATTAGTTAAAAAAGATTGAAGCAGATTGAGTGCATTTTCCTTTTCAAGATCCAGCCTCCATTTCTTTTAACTCACACAGAGACCTCGGGGGGGTGAAGGAGAGTGAGTGGAAGTGACCCTGCCGATTCTCTGCTGGATTAGGTTTGGGGTCTAAAAAGAACATGAAAGTGATAATAATCCACGCATGAGTGCCATGCCTTAGTTAACTTTAACTAGCCCCTTTGTGTAATCAGGAGCTGATGGCCTGAGGACTTACCCACACCCAAGACTGATTATTTGGGTTGTGCTGAACTTTGCACTGTCAGGGAGAAGCTGCTCCTTGATATCAGTTGATATCTGAGTTAGGTGGGACACCAGGGCCACTGCAGAGGCCGGACACTTAGAGTGTCTTCTTCCCTATCTCTATCCTCACTCTCATCTCCTTTATGTTGCTTGAAGGTCCTGCTCAGCCTGCTGACACAGCTCTCTTGTCCTTCTTGCTGGGTCTGCTGAGCTGCTGAGCTCAGGAGGGTGTCACCATCACCCTGCCCTTGCTGTGGCCTGAAACATGGCAGCGCAAGGAAGAATAAAATATCAGCTAGTTTTGTAACCATGAACCAGTGCTGAGCATTGCCTTGGAGAGTGGTCAGATATAATTAGCTTTCTAAACTGAATTACTAGTGTGGTTAAAAAGCATAAGTTTTGCAATAATGAATCTGGACACTCTGGCTTCAGCTGACTCAGGAATACTGTGTTACTAGAACTGAATCATTTTATTTGGACTTGTGACCATGGCACTGAGCTGTTATAAAATGCTCAATTAAGTTAAAGAATGAAACTCTTTCACTTAAAGTATTTCCACCTTCTGTTCTGCTATTATTCTGTTATTCTACAGAAGGATGGGTTAAATATTCTTTTCTCTTTTGTAGAAATTAGAGACATTTAAATGTGAGTATGCGTTAGAAGCAGATGAAGAAAATTAGATGTGTAACAGGAAAACTATCAACAGATCAACCTCCCACCCCCATAGGTCTTTAGAAACCATACTGATAGATAACAGCAGATGACAGTATTACATTACCTGATGAATTGGTGAGACACTGGCAGAGGTTGCCCAGAGAAGCTGTGGCTGCCCCATCCCTGGAGGGGTTTAAGGCCAGGCTGGATGGGGCTTGGAGCAACCTGCTCTGGTTGGAGGTGTCCCTGCCCAGGGCACGGGAGTTGGAACCAGATGGTTCCCTTCAAACTTCCACCACCCTATGATTCTATGAATTCTTTTTCCTGAGCATGGCTTTAGTCTTGGAAAGACTGCTATATTTGTGTTCATAGTTTTCTTCATACATATAGAATTCTTTCTGAAAACTACCCATGAGAGAAAAAAAAAGTTATTTGAAGGATCTATGGTGGGGAACATTGTGAAGAAAAGCTTTTACTCTCTTGAGATTCTGTCTTAAAACATGTGGCCACTCTGTTTTAAACTTTTGGCAAAGAGCTCTGAAAAAAAGCATTGCTTATGACAACTCTTAAACTTTTTTTTTTCCAAGTGAAAGATGTATATAACTGCATAAACAAATTGTGGTGTGACTGTATGCAGACTTTGAATCAGCTGTCTCTTCACCCTTGCTAGGAGTCACAGAGAAATAACATTAAAAAAACTTCCAATATCTGAACCTAAAGGATTTTCAGTGAGAAGTCAGCCTTCCATTAGGCAAGGAGTTTCTCTAACTTTTATATCCTGGTGTAAATTTCACACTGGGAAATTATAAGCATGGTTATTTCAAATTTTCTTGCACTTCCTACACAAATCATGTGTTGTTTAGTTCCTGTACAAATTATTTGTGATTAGTAACACATTGAACTTGTAATGTGCATTCCTCCAGCCTTCTCTGAGCTTTGCAGTCGTTAAAGATGTCAGCCTTCTTCCGACTTCATGTAACCAGTATTTTTGAGCTGTTTCACAGCTGGGGATACCAAGATACGGGGAGGCTGAATGATTTGTCCCAGGTAAAAGAGCAAGTCTTTGGCAACTCTAACTCTAGCATTTGGGTCACCTGACAATAAACACCAGAACATATGCCATTAGTGAATTTGAGTAGATCAAATTTTTAATTTAAAAGGCAAACATACTATTTCCTAGAGAGTCAAACTTGTCTGAGCATATTCAAGCTTAGATATAGTTTCACTTCTTTTACTCTATGGGGAGCAGCACATTCACAGTGAAAGATGATGCTCTTTTAATAAACACGTTATCTGCAATCATTTGATATCCACTAGTGGATAGGGTTTTTTTTATAATGTTGAGAAAAGAGGAAAAATAATATATTGAAAAACACTGTGAGAAATCAAGTGACTTCTGAACCAACAAAGTGTGTTTCTGACTATGGTGCACAAAAGATGACAGGTGCTGAGGTTTTATTTACATCAACTAACATTTACCATTTGTGCACATACAAAAATATTTAGAAGGAAAAGGTATTTTGGAAAGAGTGAGTTCAGTTCAATAGCATAGTGTGTAATTCCCCCAAAAAGTCCCATCTGCAGACGTTCCGCAGCGGACTGTCATTATATTTTCCAGAAGGAAGGGGAACATTACACAGAGTATCACATTGGAGGTAGGTGAAACAGAAACTACTGAGATGTAAATTTATCTGTCAGCTGCACTGGCATCAAAAGTGTCTTTCCTCCTCCTCTCTTTCTTGCCCTTAACATTGACTGATAATTATCAGGTCATTTTGCCATCTGTGCCTGGAATGATATTTTGATTGTCTTCCTTCAAATTTGGATGCCTCAATAGCTTGAAACTGTGTATAATTAGGTAGCATGCACTTCAGAGCTTTATGCAACTTGAATACTGAAAAATGCTGAAAAGACTGGAAAATGTGAATGGTGAAAAATATGGGTATTACAGGATTCTATCATTCCATTTCTGAAATATTAAAAAGCCGGGGAATAAAGTCTAGATCTGGTGAAACATGTCAGAAAAGAGAACAGAGGCGGAAAAGCAAGAGGACCCCCAAAAACATATTTAATGCAAACACAGAATCACAGAATCACATGAGGTTGGAAGGGACCTCTGGAGATCATCCAGCCCAATGCCCTGGCAGAGCAGGGTCACCCAGAGCAGGTCCCACAGGAACGTGTCCAGGCGGGTTTGGAATGTCTCCAGAGAAGGAGACTCCACCACCTCTCTGGGCAGCCTCTGCCAGGGCTCTGCCACCCTCAGAGGAAAGAAGGTTCTCCTCATGTTAAGGTGGAAGATTTTGTGTTTGTCTTTTCATGTACTGTAAACATCCTAGTGTTTTACAAGCAGGCAGTGTTACAGTGAGTCCAACTGCAAAAACCCTGGGCACGCAGGAGTTCTGGCATGGAAGAAGTTATTTCAGTTGGGTGATAGAGAACTGTCAGGGCCATGAGGGCCACCAGCCCAGGACTTGTGTCCCTAGGGCTCCCCACAGCCTTGGGCCCCATGTCAGCCCCTTCTCAGGCCTCCAGCTCCCTACAGCCCTGCCTGGCCATGGGCCACACCAAGCCATGGGCCCACCAAACCATGAGCCCCACCAAGCTCGGCCTACCCATGGGCCCATGTCCCAGCATGGGCCTGTCTTTCTCCTCAGGGAGCTGCCCTGCAGCCGCCTGCCGTGCCAGGGAGCCCCTGGTGCTCCCGGCCCACAGGGAACAGCTTTTGCTGTTCTCTGACACTTACTTGGTGTTTGTCTTCTTCATCTTGGTAGTTGAAGCAGTGAATGAAAATGTAGTCTTGCGGTTCAAATCAGAGGAGAGTGGTGACAAAACCAGAAGGGGCAGGGTGGCAGAAGCTTTCAGGTACCAGGAGTTGCAGCATAGTCATAAATGTGAAAATTCCATGCCAAAAAAACAATCTGAACTCAAACCCCCATGTTTCTGATTAACACCCCTCTTGAATTTACAGCCCTTGGCTTACCAGTGACTTAACAAGAGCTGACTTTACATAATTTTAGTTCAGGAAAGAATTTTATCATGAGAATTTTATAATTTCATTGTCTGGTGGAAGATCTGTGATCCAGAAACTGAAAGATAAGAATATGCATAAAAAGTTATCTGAAGTAATCTCTTGGGAGCCGGTTTATTTGAAGTGAACTTTTATGTACTCTTTCCCTTCAAAAATTTTAAAGGACAACCTGTAAAACTGTTTTTAACTCTTTACTAAGAGTAAGAAAACTGTTTGTAGAAAGAAAGAAAAAATTACAGAGAGGCCCATTATTATCTTCCTCCAGGTCAAGCCAAGAGTTGTTTTCAATTGACATCCTTGTTGGTAATGCTGTTTCACACAGTGTTGCAGTGCAGGAAGTATGTGTGATATAGTTAAAAAACATTTCAGATGACATTTTAGATTTTTCTCTTTGCTGTTGATAGGGAGAGGTATGTGAGTGTGATGTCAAAGCCAGACCTTATAGCACGTGATCTGAATGCTCTTTTTCTTCATTAGATGAAGTACCTGATGTTTGATAAGGTAGGTAGCAGGTAACCCTCATCACTCATTGCTCTCTTAAACATAGTGATTTCATGCATGACAATAAGTGGCTGGGATGCAGGAATGCATTTTTTTTTTCTACTTTATTTTTGCTAGGATTATTAAACTTCCCTGCATAAACAAATGATACCTCGCCTCTCCTCCCACAAATGTAAAAATGTACTTGACTCTTAATAGGCTGTTTCACTGCTGGAGGAACAAGAAAAAACCTGAAAGCAATACATTTAAAAAAAATAACATTTTTCAGTTGCTGTGTTACTGTCTGCAAACGTAAACATGTGAAAACACTGAGCAGTAACAGCCAAGCAGAGTAGAAGATACCTTTACCTCTTAGGAGCCTGTTAAGCTGTCTTTTGCTTCTCTGACTAGTCAGTCAGCGGATGGCAACTTGTTACCTCTGTAAGCGATGCCTTTCTCTGCTGTTTTTCAACAGTGCTAAAAGTGTTTCGCTTGTCCTCCTTCAAATCTGCATAACTGTAGAAGTGGGATACTCCTTTATGATAACATTTAACCTAGGTATATCTGAATCTCAAGAAAGTACAGTGGATAAGCTCTCCAGGTGAAAAAAACTCAATTCAGATTCAATTATCAATTCAATTATCTTGCTAAATTTTATATGTTGATTTTGGATTTTTTTTTTTTCTTTCCAGCCCAGCTGATATCCTGCTTTCCTGCCTGCAATATGCACCTGAGTTACCAGACAAGCAATGAACATTTTTGGCTCAGGACTCCAGCTTCATTGAGTGAAATGGAGCTCCTTATTCTACAACACCAAGTAAGAAGAGGTGTGGGACCTTTTCCTTGGGAGTGAGTTATAGTTTGCTGCCCACCATTAGAAAAGCAGAGGTGTGAAGATCCACACGAAATGTTAGGGATAGTCTGTCTAAGGGACATCTTTGTTAATATAGAAGTATTTTGGCAGAATCCCATTTTGCTTGCTGTGACGCAGTTGTGACTGGGGATAAACAAGTGATGACCGCAGCTGAGAATACTGTGGTTTCCAAGAAAATGGAAAATAAACCAACATATTCTTTAGTCAAATCTTGTCAAGCTGGTTGACATATCTGATAGTCAGAATTAGACTATCCATGCACCATGGAAACTGTTTCCATAGCGAAAATCTCTGAGCTCAGAGACAGTTCTCTCTGGATTAAATCCAAGGATTCAGACTGATAATCTAGAGCTTTCTCTAACAGCTGGGAGCACCAATGCTTAAGAAGAAATTGCCACACAGCTATCTGAAGGTTGTATCATTCCACTACTGGAATACATTCTTACCCTCCAGATCAAGAGAAGTGTCATGATGTTTCCTTTCATTCCATGCATCTTTGGTGTTCAAAAACAAGAAGCTGTTGTACATTCTGTCAATATTCTCAGTTACCTGCCAGAAGTACACGTAATTGATGATGGCACCTCTTTCTAGATCAGCCACAATACAGTCTTCCTCGGTAACACCTTGAAAAGACCAGCTAGCCTACTGCAGATAAACAGTTTTTGACTTATGTAGCAAGTGCAGGGAGAGTAAAAAGCATATAACAATAAGGTCTCTCACATTAAATACACCGTTAACTGTTTGAAAGTTGATTAACAAGGAATTGTGGGATCTCAAATAATTAGGGATCAACAAGTAAACATAGTTCAGGAAGGGCACTGCTTGGGATTTGTTAAAGGCTAAGTGAAAAAGATGAGTTATTTCCTAAACACCACTCTAATATAAGGAAATAAAAACTGTATTGAATTGAGTGTTCTTTGAAAAGAAGTTGTTTTATGGAATGAAGATACAATTCAACAATTTCTATTTCCTGAGAAATAAGACAGCACCGCCTAAAAGCCCATCCTGGTTCACCAGTGAAATAGGTGCAGCAATTAACAATAACAAAAAAAGCAACATGCAAT
Source organism: Scolopax mira (assembly GCA_004320125.1). Classification (NCBI taxonomy): domain Eukaryota; kingdom Metazoa; phylum Chordata; class Aves; order Charadriiformes; family Scolopacidae; genus Scolopax; species Scolopax mira. The sequence continues at coordinate 20,602 of BJBW01006422.1, read as the reverse complement.
AAGAAAAAATGAGAAATATATAGCAATGGATACACATTTCCTATGCTTCATAAATTTTGAATTATAAGAGGACCTAAAGCCATCAGGAAAAAATTAATGGCTGTCAAGACTAAGAACAAAAGGATTTAAATACTTTGGACGCAGTGTAAATCTAGCAGTGGCAAAGAGCTACTGCTTGATGGGTAAATTTTAGTAATAATGCAGAAATAGCAGAAGTGTTCAATGGGAAAATCTGTTCTGTATTTGAAAGGAAGCGAGAAGCAACGTTATATCCTTATACCACAGGAGAATCAGGAAGTCATTCCAGCATGGAGAAACATAAACAATATCTCACAAGGGATTAAAAAAATACTAATCAGCATGGCTAGAGAGTCTGTATCCTGATCCCTCATGATTTCAAATACTGGATTTCTGAAAAGTTTCGGGAAAAGTCAAATACTGTTCCACATTATATATTACAGAGGCAAAGTGCCCGATTCAGGTAAGCATAAATTTGTTGGTCTGATACAAGTCCTGGGAAGAGGCAAAGGAGTGTTTTATACAGGGTGCAATTAGAAAAAAATATCTGAGGGTTGGAGGGGAAGTAATGCTAGTTTGCATGGTTTGTGAAAAAAAGCTACCTCTAAAGATTTAAATCAGGTATGCTGGACATTTGTTCACAAAGTATGTTACCCCCCTGGGAGTTGGGTTGATTGCCATATAGGTGCAATATAATTGGGCTTTTGAAAAGTACAGTGCATGATCTCACATGGCCTGCTGTTCTGATTAGCACAGATCAAAAATAGCTCTATGCAATATCAATAAATGGAAATTCATAGTTTGAGAATCAGCTGACAGATAAACACAGAAAATGGTGGCTATTAGAAAATTGCAATTAATAGGAACTATCTAAGCAAGGCTCCATAGATGTGAGTATTAAGTTTGATATAGGACTTTCATTTGTGACTTGGGAATGTATGTAAAGTCACTACTGGAAAGCATTTACTTCCCCACCAAATTCAACCAGTGCGATAAGCAGAGGAGCAATGAATTACAGAGAATCATTTGGGTGATTTAAGTTCAGTATGGCCCGTTTTTCCTGTTTGTAGATGGATATTTTATAACATCTGAGATAAGTATCCTGTATTTGATAGGATCCACATTAAACGTGGAAGGGACCATCAGCTTGAGGTGGTTTAGTAGGAAACTGGGACTAGTCCAATTTCCACTACCAGGGGGTGGTAGACCTTGCACTCACTCTCTACATATAAAATATCAATATTAAAGCAAGAGTTTTTATGTGACAAAAGAACCCAAAACCTATTTATGGGTATTTACACTGCTGTTGGGAGACAGTAGCTAGAATCTGGGGCCAGGAGGGACTTAATTTTTGACTGGTCCTTGTTTCTAGCCTTCTACCCTGCACCATCATCTTTCTCTACTTAAGTGTCTAGAAAACAGGAATAGTGATACTTACCATTTTAAGAGAGCACTTAATTAAAAGTGAACAGTGTCAGCTACTCTTACTGGCTCTGTATCCTCTTAACAACAGCCTTATGCGACGGATGTCACTAGTAACTGCTCTAAAACATGTTCTTTGTAAAGAAACTGACAAAACACTTAATGAATGCAAAAGTGAGGATGTCATCAGTTGTCTTGTATCCTTCCAAGCATTCAATGACATTCAAATTTGTTAAAAGCAAGGAATCAATACAACTATATACCACCTATATACTCACTGTGCTATTTTTGCAGAGTAGCCCCGTGGAAACACGCTCTGTCTTTCTAGCTGGTGCAGATCACTTGTGGTGTGAGGTAGGTCAAGATCAAGCCTCAGGGTCTTCTTTTGGCAGCTGACCAGGAACTATTTACCCTGACCACCAAAACTTCTCAGTAAAAATGCCACGTTCCCTTCTTTAGAATCTCTTTCATACCGAACAGGTGTGGATAGGCAGAGCTAGTTATGTAAGAATTATTATTTTTTAAATATAAACCCATAAAAACGATCTCCCACCTATAAGGTATACCCGATATTCCCTATTTTCCAGCTTTTCTGCAGGACATCAGCCTCATGTGCTTGAAGAGCTTGAGAAGGTGGTGCTTACTTGCAAGGCTAGTGCTAAAACAAGAGCTGCTGCAAGGGATTATGGCTCCTTGTAGCCCAAAGAACCTACCAGCTCTGCAGGAAGGCTCTTTCAGTACCTCTATCCATCTCAGACAGCATGATCTGTCTGGGTAAGAAATCACAGAATAATCTATCCATCCCATTATGTTTCCTCCTGATCTGCCTGTCTAACAAACATGGACGCTGAGGTTTGAGGTTTCATGACTTTCTTACATGGAATTTGCTTTGTAAATACACCACTGGCTTCCAATCACACCTGGGAAAACTTCGTTGGGGTTTGAAATCTGTACAATCGGTTCCATCATTTTTTTAACCCCTGATGGACTCCATCTAATTACTCAGATTATATGTGTGCATTTGAACAGTCACTCTCCAAAAAATATCTTAGTTTTAAAAACAAAAAAATCTCTTCTGCTTTATTTCGGAATCCTCACTGTATCTTTCAATTTTATTTTATTACCCAATTTACAAAACGGCAGGCATTTGTCTTTTAAACTGATTTATTAAGGTGGCTACTCTGACCCAGGGGAAATCATTTACTTCAATCTCCTGCCATCTAGTGTCAGAAGCAACGCATTGCACCTCCTACATCTCCCTGCAACTTTAAACTGTACGTGACAAAACTATAAAATATTGCGACGTTATTTTTTGTCAGTACTTAGCACTTTAGCACAATAAAAGTAGGTATATATATATATTTTATATTTGAAAAAAATCTTCCGAAGGATGGGTTACTTAATGCATCAAAGCATTAAGCAACAAATTGTTTTCACTGTAGCCTGTGGCAATCTGAAAAGCAAATTAAACACAAGGTAAATAGGACAGGATGATTTTTTTAATCATTACTGAAGACTGAGGAAAGATTCATCATTAGCTGAGATGAAGATCACCTTTTCTTAGACAATTAGCCGGCTGCAGTTTGTGTTAGCATTTACTATAGTAATGTAATATAATGTCATTAATTTATACTAATATAATTTTTACACACTGTTAAATGCTGGTATTTTTGCAGTATGCACACAGTTGGCTTTACATTATAAATGGTACCAGTGAGAAGATTTGAGTTAAAAGAAAATCTTTTTGTCAGAGTTCCCGAGAAATAGGTACACAGAACAGTACAGCTGCTCAAATTACCCTTTGATCTTAGCAAATAAAGACTAGGACTTACTGCTTTTAAAACTTCATATCTTAGTGTGTCCCATGTCTCAGTGATTACTGGCAACTTAACTGCCTTACTCCTTTTTTTATTGGGAAGGAAGGGTTCGTTATTCCATTGAAGTCCAAATCCATAAATGTTTGCACAAGAAAGTTATTAACTGGAGGGCTGTCAACATAGTACTTCATAATGGGAAACAATGTCAAGAAAACAATGTATGGATGACAATGTTTTCTACTCTTTTCCTCCCAGATGTATTTATTTTAATATTTGTTCATACAGTTGCTAGTGTAATGGGTGTTGATCTTATCTGGGACCTTTTGTGCAAATAATACTGTAAGTAGAGTGAGGAGGGTAAAATGGAACAGTGAGAAATTGCATGAGGATTTACAGATTAGATTAAGAAACCTGTTGGGAAAAAATCTGTCCATGGAGCCATCAGGACTATCACCATTATACCTGTAGGTAAAGTTCTCAGCCTTTTCTTAGTGTCTCTTCACTGGCTGTGCACTGGTTTAAATATATTTGTGCACCAAAACTGGACATAGTATTCCAGATGCCATCTAACAAGCACCAAGCAGTGGGGAATAATCACTGCCCTCAACTGGACTGTCCACTGCTATTAATGCAGCCCAGGATCATCCTTCCTTTTGTGCTTGCTAGGCTTTGGATTGACAGTCCCTTCAAATTTGCTGCCACTGTTTCACTATTATTTGAGCTCAAAGGGTCCGAGGTCTCAAACTTAACATTGACCTGAAGAATATATTTTAATTTTGGTGCAAGGTGGCCTGGCATAGTGGCGAGACAAAGTTTTAACAGACTCCTATAAACACAGCATCGCTGCACTGATGAGCTCTTTTAACCCTGGCTATTTGGCAAATACCATATGATTTACTTTCTCTAAAAAAATTATCTCCCTTTAAACACTGAAGTTTTATACATAAACTGATATATATCTAGACTAAGGCTACATTCTAACACTTATGCCAGCCAGTAAGGCTCTTGTGATGAGTAGGCAGATGTCAATGTGCTTTTGTGTCAAGGGAGCTGTGTGGGAAGGAAATTAGAGAATTAATAGAGCCATCGATCTTCCCAACACTTGTGGCAGAAGAGAGAGATCATAGGCAAAGATCACCCATGAACTGTTCCTTTCCCTTTAACAAGGAAGAGGTTTGTGTCTAGACTAAGCCACAGAGTCTTTTCCATGATTTCTATGATTCTATATAGGCTCTAACCAGGAAATAGGGATTACTTGAGTAGGACTTTTACAGGAACTGTGGACCTTGACATGCTAACTTAAGAAATATCAGTGATGTTGGAATGGAACCTACCACTTCTTTGAAACAATTGGTTTGCCACCATGAAGCACCACAGTGCTTCTTAGCACTGGTTTAGTCTAATTGGTTGTATCTATTTCTTAAAAGGTATTCCCAGTGTAGTTAAGGGATTTGCAGAGAAGACATGAAATGCAATAGCAGAGTAAAAGTAGGAATGGAAGAAATCTTTCAGAGGTCACTAATGTGTTGGCACCTTTGTAATCTTACCTTCTTTGATGAAAAGTGATGGAGCAGGTTTCAGCTTTGAATGTGATGAAAAATCACTTTGTTAAGCTGTATAATTGGTTCAAAGGATGTGACAAAGGGGACAAGCTCACAAACAGCTAAATGTTATCATATCAGAACGCAAAAATTAAGCAATGAATGTATAAGAGGAATCCACTTGTTGCATGAATATAATAAGCAAGAACTGAAATGAGGAAAAGTTGTCAAAAATGTGCCATTTGCTTTACATTCTAGTACAGCCATGGAGAACACCGTAATGACAGGACAAATTTCCATTCCCCTATAGCCAGTCAGTTGTCCAGAAAGCTTAGATGAAATGTATGTAATATAATCAGATAGGGTTATTAATTTGATCTGAAAGAAGGCTTTGTTTGAACGAACTCATGGTGATTAAAATAACAGAAAAATCCCCTTCAGGCTGCTTCCAGTGAGTTATAACTCAAATTATATATGAAGACCAAGTTTGCCTCTTTATAAGGAACCAATTTAACTTATTTCTCACTCTGTAATGTATAATGGGCTATCATTCCAGCTGCTCGACAACTACAGCGTATCTTAACTTGGATATAGATGGGAAAAATTCTAAGCATCATGGAAGTATTTTAAGACAATCCCCTAAATGTAACCATTGCTGTAAATACCTCTGCCATTACCATAATATCACATCTAAAAATTCTTACATTCCATGAAGGACTAGTATATGATGCATACATACATATCTTGTGCTGCTCACTTTGCAGTAAGAGCTATTTTGATTCTCTATCACGTCAAGTTTCTCCATGGGAAGCATTTAAGGTGCCTTGGGGCGTGTGTGCATGATTTGGAACATCAGGAGAGCATTCCATCCAGGCTTGTCTGGCTGAACTCCCACGGGTAATATGTGGGGCATTGGGATCTGGTCTACTACCTTGTAACCAATGTTTAACCACATTATTATAAATATTTCCATCCTGTTTTGTCACTTATGTATCCAAAGTACTTGTGTTCTAAAATCAGCATATCTGTTTTGTTTTCTATCAGCTGCTTAATTTCTTTACCTATGAGCACTTGCACTAGGAAAATACCGTTTTTTAATATTAAGAAAAAATATTGTAAGTCTTGGGAAATATATCTCGGGTATTTACCGTGACCCCAACACTATGAATAATACATGTCTAATTATGAAATAGCTACTGAGAGGTTTAATTAGCACATTTCACTTTAGTATTATAAAACATTTTATTAATGAGCTTTTTATAGATCATCCAATTTCTTTACAGGCATCTCAAACTGATAATTTCTGAATTATTTTTCCCCCTTTAAAACATATGGGAATTTGCATGCTGTAATCATGACTAAGTCTAAGAATATTAGTTCTATGGGTAGTATTTTGTTATATTATTTGAGTCAGAATATTGTAATGACCACACTATTGCAACTCAATGGGAGGTTTATTGTGAATAAGTGAGAGAGTGGAAGAGTGTGTATCAGTAACTGCCAGAAAACAAAGATAGCTGGTGTGGGTCTCTGCAACAGGGGACCCCAACAGTGCCTGCAGTGGAGTTAGTGATCACAGGCAGGGCTTTTCCTTCCTCCTTTCCTTTGTTCCCCACCCAAGACCTAAATTTACCTAGTTATATACCCCAAATGTCCATAACCAGACATCAGATCTTTTAATTTATGTATCTTTAAATATGGTAATCGTGTCAAAATTGGTGTTACCTTGTTCTCTAGCTCTTGTTGTTGTGTTTCCCTGCAGATGTGTTGGGTTGTCAGACCGGAATGGCAGCTGTTGTTGGGTAGGCCTGGGGGGGAAATAACAAAATTGCAGAGGAAGCCACAGGGACATCATACCCTTGGGTATACCCACTAAAAAGTAACATCTCTCCATACAAATTTCTACCATAAGAAAATTGATGGTGTTATTCATTGGGAATTAAAATTTTATGGATCTGCAGGATTACAGAATAATTTTTGAACAGTCAAAAATAATGTAAAAAACAAAAAAAACAAAATCCCATAAATCCCCAGTTGTTCTTCCTACCGTACAAAAGCACTTCTTAGAGGGGCTTTTACATCCTGTTAGCTTAAGCCTTGCAAAACTAATCATCCTGGGTTTCCACTGAGACTCCTCTGGAGGGAGATGCAGGGTGAGTAAAGTTGGTCTCATCTTGAATTCTGCCCAAGAAAACTTCTATTTTGCTGCTGAACAACAAAGGAGCGTGGAGACAGTAGTCCTCACAGGATAATTTTGGGCTTTGGGCAATCCCTTTGGTTTCCTCCTGCTGTTTGCAGAGTTTTAATTGCTTTATGAAATAATTTATCTACTAATATCAAGGCCTGAAGATTTGCTAGGAGTAGCTCCCTGAGCTGTTGTTAAGACGATACTAATATAGATGCAAATAATAGTCATTATGGACATAAAAATCAGTTACTAACACATTTCAGGTTGGATAGACAATGATCAGCAATTACCATCTATCTACTGTTTCATAGAATCATAGAATGGTTTGGCTTAGAAAGGACCTTAAAGATCACGCAGTTCCAACCACAGCTTCTCTGGGCAATCTGTTCCGGTGTCCCACCACCCTCACAGGAAAGAATTTTTTCCTGAGATCTAATCTGAATCTTCCCTCTTTCAGTTTATCTGAAAGATAGACTGGGTTCTAACATAGAACCCTTCGTTCTATCACTACACTCCCTGACCAAAGAGTCCCTCCCCATCTCTCCTGTAGGCCCCCTTCTGGTTTGGAGAATAATGTGAAATATGCTGTTGATCTTGACTCAGTTTGCCACACCAACAAAGCTGTCAGCATTGCAAGCCTTGGCCACCAGAGAAACCACTGCCTAAACTGGGTTTAAACAAAGCTCACTGCTGGAAGAGGTGACTGGAGGTCAGGGCTGATGGCTGTTGATAAGACAGTGTTGGGAGGCTGGTGTCAGTTCTGCTCAAGCTGAACCTTTCTGTGAATTCACAGGGGAATACAGTCACCAGGGCTGTCATTCACACGCTCTTCTGTAGCTCTAACTTGACTGAACATTTAAGAGAGAGGAAAAAAAAAAAAGCCAACAGATTTCTGACAGACCGTCAACGCTCTTGTTTCATAACCATCTGGGAACAAGGTGACTTGTCACACAAGAGACTTCTGGCAGTGTAGCTGAATCATTGACCTTGTAGACTTCAGTGCCTGGAGTATGCAACGTGAGCTGGGCTATGTACTAAACCACACACTCCTTGTAAGAAAAACTTATTTACTTTTTGGGCAAAGTTCTCTTTTGAATTCACACACTGTGTGCTGAATCACTGATACCTCTGGTTGCATAAGATTTAAATCCCCACAAAATATGTGCAAATGTACATCGTGCTGGTTTTTAATTTGATTTTATCTATCTCACTAGGTTCTGCTTGAGCACCCTGCTCCAAATGTTAAAAGAACATAAATATTAGATATTACATTTTTTCTATCTCTCACCTGAAGCTGAACTGTCTTTTTTTTTTTTTTCCACAATATTGCCAAGATTTATAGATCACATGTCAACACTAGGAAAAAATATACAATATTATCTGTCTCCTTGTACTCAGCAATTTCAACCATTCTGTGAGTCTATGATATGCATATGGGGTAGTTGCCATCCCCGAAGTCCTTGTGGGGTGCAGACTAGTGTGGCTGAGTAAAGTTTGGAGGACTGTGTGTGACATGGCTGGGCAAAGCTGGAGATGAAGGCTGCTTCACAGCAAAGCTGTAGGAGCAGTCAGGGAGATATGGGACTCTTTGGGGTAATAGATAATCATAGAATCATAGAATGGTTTGGGTTGGAAAAGACTTTAAAGATCATCCAGTTCCAACCCCCCTGCTCTGGGCAGGGACACCTCCCACCAGACCAGGTTGCTCCAAGCCCCATCCAGCCTGGCCTTGAACCCCTCCAGGGATGGGGCAGCCACAGCTTTTCTGGGCAACCTGTTCCAGTGTCTCATCACCCTCACAGGAAATAATTTCTTTCTAGTATCTAATCTAAATCTCCTCTCTTCCAATTTAGACCCGGTGCCCCTTGTCCTGTCACTGCACTCCCTGACAAAGAGTCNNTGAGATCTCATCTAAATCTCCCCTCTTTCAGTTTAAAATGGCTCCCCCTCGTCCTATGGCTCATTCTTTCCCTGATCAAGAGTCCCTCCCCATCTCTCCTGGAGCCCGCTTAGGGACTGGAAGGGGCTCTAAGGTCTCCCTGCAGCCTTCTCTTCTCCAGGCTGAACAACCCAACTCCCTCAGCCTGTCCTCATAGGAGAGGTGCTCCAGCCCTCTGAGCATCTTTGTGGCCTCCTCTGTGTAATGGAGGTCATGGCCAGACTGGCACCAGGTCTCAGTGTCCCAGAAGGGACATGTGGCCCTGTGCTGGGCATCGCAGGGGGCTGCAATTCCCTGCCCCACATCAGTGAGGGGGAATGAGCCAGGACTCTGTCTTACTGCTTTTGTGCTTTCTCCTCCCTTGGAAACCTCTGGCAAAAGCTCAACCTGTGACTTGGATGTGGCACTTTTTAGTACGATTCACCTCAGATGCACAGAAAAAGGAACAGAAAAGTGTGAAAAATTTAAGTGTGCATGGTTAAGCAACAGCCTTTAAATAATCTAGAATCAATTTTTACCACCATGATCACTAATAAACATTCCAATTCACTCATATCTTCAGCTGATGAACTATGACTTAGGTCACATTTCAATTTCTCCTACTGTATTTTAATGCATAAAACTTAAACTTTGGATTAAACAAGCTCATTTAAATACAATATTCTTTGAAAAAAGATCTTTAGAAAACTGGTGCTTCCTCAGACAACCTATGGTTATTTTCCTGTCAGCCTCTCAGTTAATGGAAAGAAAAGAAAGGAAGAGGTGGAGCAGTTGGTGAAAGAGAGGGGCCACAGCAAAAGTGTTACTGGGAGAAACCAAAGATAACCTGCAGAAAAGGATGCCAAGTTGACCATGAGCCAATAACGTGCTCCTTAAGCAGAGACCACTAACGATGTCCTGAACTGCATTAGAGGACTGTTACCAGCAGGTGGATGGACATGACCCTGCTTCTCTGCCCAGCTCTGGAGAGACATGGGCATTCTGGAGAGAGTCCAACAAAGGGCCAATTAAGATTCTTAAGGGACTGATGCATTCTCCTATGAGGAAAAGCTGAGAGAGCTGGGACTGTCCAGCCTGGAGAAGAGAAGGCTGAGAGGGATCTCATCAATGGATATAAATACCTGAAGGGAGGGTGCAAAGAGGACAGAGCCAGGCTTTTTTCAGTGGTGCCCAGTGACAGGACCAGAGGCAGTGGGCACGAACTGAAACACTGGAGGTTCCCTCTGAATATCAGGAGACACTTTTTCACTGTGAAGGTGACTGAGCACTGGCACAAGTTGCCCAGAGAGGCTGTGGAATCACCATCCTTGAAGATACTCAAGAACTGTCTGGACATGGTCCTGGGCAACTACATTTTGGTAGCCGTGTTTGAGTGGAGGGGTTGGACTCAGTGATCTCCAGAGGTCACTTCCAACCTCAACCCTTCTGTGATTCTGTAAACCTGTCAGCAGCTCTCTTAGATGGCTTACCTGACTTTCAAAAGCCCTTATGAACCCTTTTCTTTGCTGATTTAACAACCTTTGCTGCTAAAGTTTTTTGCTGCTAAAGAACTTTCCAGTTAGCTTTGCAGAGTAGAGCTGCCTGTGACATGCAACAGAGGATCAGCAATGCAGATAGTCTCAGTAAATCTCTAGACCTCATTTCTCTGATGCACTTGTTTGTCTTCATAGAAAGGACCTGAGTCACTGTTTTCACTATTTGGGTTGTCACTTTCCAAATTGCTTAGAGTTCTCATCTCTGCGAAGTGCTCTCAAGATTTTTGTCACCTCATTTTGTCATTTCTCAAAAACTCCTGGGAACATCACATGCTATTCTGATCACCATTCCATCACTTTAGTGAAATATCCCCTTTGAATACTTCTCAGATTATTGTTTATAGGTGATGATTTATTGGCACTTACGCAGTTGTTTTTTCCCTGCCATATTTTCACTTCGGTGGGACTTACTATTTCTTTGCAAGGCTGCAGATCTTAAAGAAAAAAACGGCTAGAACTTTCAAGAAAAAAAAGTACCCTTTTTTTTTTTTTCATTTCATTTTTTTTTCACATGGGCAAACCCAGCCTCAGCCAATTCTGATGACCCAGCTGCATTGTTTTTATTGAAACTTGTTCCTTTACTTTTCTTGATTGCAACCTGACATGATACTTGGCCTGGAAACAAAATCTAAGGGTGAGCTACGGATACTTGGCAAGGCTATAAACAACTAAACCCAACATTTTATGTGGAAAGTGATAAACTTAATAACAGGTGCTGCTGGTGCCATCTACCACAGGAAGGAAGCAATGCACCGTAGAAGGAAATTGAATAAGGCCGATCTTGTTTTCTGCTACTGCCATGGAAATCAGTGGAATCCACAAGTCTCTGAAGCTCTTTATGGACCCTTTCTTCTGCTGAATCCTGCTTTTGCTCTGGTTTTACTGCTGTGAGAGAGAGCAAACAAAAAGACCAGTATTCTCGAGCCTGGGTCCTCTTTGCTAATAGAAGAGGGGAGAATAGGCACAAACCAGAATATCACATCAATGCACGAGTGTGAGTCTCAAAGGGAAACAAGAAGAGTGCTCTCCTTTCTAAAGCTGACCTGCTCACTGTGATTGGATGGCCAATCACATTGGTGAGGGAAAACTTTCCTGCACTCATTCTGCAGTATTCCCAGTTGGCTCTAAAAAATGCCCAGAGAAAAGAACCAAAAGCTCAGATAGACCTTGATTGAATTTGAAATTCCCTAAAGACATTCCTCTTCTACCCTTTCTAAAATCTACAGCTATTTACTTCTAGCTGCTCCTGAAAGTTAGCTTCAGTGTCTGATGCTGATAAAAGGTATAAAATCATTCTTGTAAATTAGAAATAGTGAAATCTGGCAGCTTGCTCCATTAAGAATTGTATTGCACAGGCAGGCATCCATCTGTTCCCCAATGTGTACTTCAAAATGGGCAATGCCACAAAAGCTACATCCTGAATGAAGCAATTGAAAAGCACTGTGCTTTCTGGTTCCTGAGAGTCAGGAGAAATGAGAGCCACACTGAGGCACAGACTCAGCTGGGGAGCAGGAGGGCCCTGGTGGAGCCTTTTGCAGCCCTGTAGGAAGGTTACCCTGCTGGCACTGGGCATCCTGTACCCTTGGTGTGCCCTTAGACATTGGCAATGAATTCGTGCTGTGGGCTGAATCTTCAGTTTCAACACAGCATTGAGCTCCAGACTGTGTTATCCCTCGTCACATCTGGAGATAGTCATGCAATGGAACTGCTCTTCTCCAATACAGGCTTGATTGGAGCTTGTATCTCCCGGCAAAGTTGTTGGCCAAGATCCCCTGATTTCAGTGGTAACACACCCAACTATACAGGCTGAAATCCTCGACTATCAGGGTTTGATTTTCCCGTTCAATGTCCATCTGCTCTTTGTGAGAGCATTGTGGGACGCAGGCTTTTTTGATAGAGGAGAAATAAAGAATAATTTCCCCTGTTCTGAAGTTCCGATTTAAAATATGGTGGAAACAATGCATGTATTGTATTCCTTGATCAGTGGCGAGGCTTGTTTCCTCACAGTGTAGTAAACCATACTAATTAAGAGCTTCTGATCTTTTTCCTAATGACTCTCAGAATTAGTTGCAAATCAATTAATTGGGAAAGGAGGTGGAACGGAATGTGGTTTTTTTGGACTGGGCTGAATGTGGTTATTGACCCAAGCTTTTAGCCCTACAGTTATAGAATGAAGCAGCCTTCCTGTGGCATCCCTTTGAGTACATCTGATTTTTCCTTTAAAAAAAACCCAGCCAACTACTAAACCCCAAATGCAGAGATAAATCAGCTACCTAATTTGAATGATTAAAAGAAAAAAAAAGAAAAAGAAAAATAAAAGAAAAAGAAAGAGAAAAAGAAAAAGAAAGAAGAAAAGAGAAAAGAGAAAGAGAAAGAGAGAAAGAAAGAGAAAGAGAAAAAGAGAGAAAGCAAAAGCAAAAGAAAAAGGCAGGAATTGGAGATTTTTGAGAGCAGGTGGAATTGTAGAGAAACTCGAGTGAACAACAGTATTGATGCTCAAAGCATTTTATCTGGAGAATATTTACAGACCTGTTCTTGCCCAATATGTCAGCTGTATTGAAGTGACTCTCTTCTGCAGGTTATATAAATGTTCTTTCTGGTAGTCAAAATTTGGATGTTTTACCAGTCAACTTAAAAAACGTATATCATATATTTACCTGAGTTATAAATTTTTAAAATTAATTATAAATGCCTATTAAAAACCTCTGTATACTTTGTTCTCATTTTAAAATACTTAGTTTGATTCTGAAGTATCTTAAGGCCATTAATTGAAATGTTTTTCAATCATAGTGGATATGAAGACTAAGTTTGCAGCTGAAATGATGAAGTTTCAATCGATAAGATATTTTGATGTAAAAACATGAATAAGTATTCCCTGATGATATGAGTAGCTAAAATTTGAAGAGTATACACAGTGCAAAGTGTTGTTAATCTTTTTATTCCTGCTTAATTGGAAATCAGTTCTATAAATGTTTATATATGTGTCTAAATATGAACAAATTCCTGTGAACCCACTTCTGTGTTTGAATTCAAGCATGTACGGAGTCTTTACAGGGCTTGGGTGGGTGTGTATATATATATATTCTTATTTTGTTGCTTTAGATTTCTTTTCTGACACAATTCCACGAGAGGGCAGTACACAGCAAGAGTAACCGCTGATGCATTTTGCTGCAGGTTTCTTCAACTGCTATCCAAACAGTCAAAAAAATGAGGTTGGTCCCCATATCAGTCATGTGTGGTATTAAGAAAAAAAATAATCTTGAATCTAGTCTGCAAAATTGATGATATTTAGTGTAATTTTAGGTGGACTTTGTCTTCTGGCATTGGAATCTGTTACACTTGGTTCCTGTTTTTCACTACAAATTCTGTGTACTTATTGAAATGAGGAAGCAAGATGGATTTAGAAAATAATCGTGATACTAAAGGTGCTGTGGCCATAATGCAAAAAGCAAATATAGTGAAATAAAATCTGTGAAAATTAGTGATAATCAATAATCACAACAAACCCAACAGCTGTTTCAAGGCTTGAAATCATTTTGGCAACTGAGAAGTGCCTACTGTACACAGTTTTGTACGTGGGCAATGGCATTTTTGACACAGTCTCATCCTATTAAAAACCTCATAAATTCAAATACTGTTACAGTAACTGGAACAATCAAACTATTTAAAACTGATCAGAGTTTCTAATTTAGACCCAAAGTCTTGGTATGCTGATTGTAGCATTTCATTAATCAGTGATCAAATCACCTGTGCTTGTGACAATAGTATATTGGCTTTACAATGTTGTGGTGATGAGAAGGATGCACCCAACGTACAATAAAAATTCAGTGTACTTTTGTGATTGAATTATTTTAATTACGAGTATTAATGGAGTGAAATTTGTCTTCCCTAATAGAAGTTGACTTTCTGAATATCACCTAGTTAATGAGCTGATGAAACTAAATCAAGCCAAAATGGCAAATTGTCCTTTAAGCATTTCTCAGACACAAGAAGTATTTTTGTGTGACCCACTCACTTTTCTTTCCCATGGTAGAAGATACCGTACCTCATTTGTCACACACGAGGCTTGAAGCTTACCTTTGGTGAAAAAAGGTTCCTAATCTTAGCCTTTCTGACAACTTCTGTCCATCCACTGAAATGATGAGCACAGATGTTTTCTTGCAACAAAATCCTACAATATCTCAAATGATGAAAGTTCTATGGATGGGGTCTGCATGATGTGCTGCACCGGTGTCATGGTTTGGGCCAGGTTGACCAAAGACAAGACAACAGATGGTCTCCTCACCTCTCTTTCCAAGGAGAGGAAGAAGAGAGATGAAGAGATATAAGAGTTTAGGAAAAAACTAAACTACTTTAATGAAATATTATTAATAAAAAGGAAACCATGAAATAGATACAGTATATGAAAATATATAAAAAAAACTGTATAAAGTTCCCAGGAAAGTATCATCCGCAGACACTGGGAAAGTTCCAGACTGGACTCAGTGAATAAGAACTGGATTCCAGAACTCACTGATGGGGATCAAAGGTAGACAAACTCACGGAGTCCTCCACATTGAAGAAGAATCCTGGAAGAGGAGTTGAAGAAGAGGGGCCAACCTAAGCCACCTTGATCCCTCAGCTTTTATACTAAGCATGGCAGATGGGATGGAACACCTTCTTGGTCAGTTTGGGTCACCTGACCTGTCCGCTCCTCCCCATAGGTGTGACCCCTCCATGGGGTAACCAACCAGGTCAGCTAACCATGGTTCCCACGGCAACAAGGATAAGCAAGAGCCTCTTTCACTGAACATAAAGTTCACTCTGTTCCACACCAAACCAGGACAACATGGATAAGAGGCTCATTTGATGCCACACCACTTGCGGTTCCCAGCATCCAAAGGGGCGTAAAATTACCTTTATTTTTCTCTCCTCATAGTGTTATCTCTCATAAATAGCATTTTGAAGGACACCTTATGGGGTCTGAGTGCCTTTCTTACTGCAATCATAACAGACCGGCAACTCTTGGTGCAAAACAAAGTGTCAGGTGAGAGAGTGGCTGTATAATGTCTGGATTTTCTGAATGATATCCTCAACCCCACCCTAAACGAGTGCCAAAACTTATTGAGAAAGGCATGATGGACCCTTTGACAACCCTTTGTTGCTCTTACAACATATTGATGTTACTCCACGATACTAGGTTCATATTTTTTTTTCTTTTTTATTCAGTTGGTGACACACCTGAAGACATAAACAATACAGCTCCTAGACATCATGAGCAGAGAAGGAAGAGTGCAGCTCCAGATTGGTTTTTTTCAGTCACAAGAGGACTGCATATGGCTTGAGGTTAGTATAAAACTGTGAATTGATCCTGTGAACTGCTTTTGCAATTTTTCCTTTGAAATGGTTCGTTTAAGAAGAATATTCCCTTAAATCTTTGTGAAGAATCAATTGAAATTGTGAAAGAATGAATGACCATATAAAAATAATAATAGTAAATTTTCCTTTGATTTTTTTGGACCAAAAAGGTAACAGTCATCTTGTAGCTGAGAATTTGGCTTTTATAATTTACTTGAAGGTTTTAATATTAGTAATTCTTGATACTTTTTTTATTTTCCTGATATTCCAATATTACAGTTTTAATTCACTTTAATCTGTGTATGAATAATGTATCAGTAGCTTTTATATGGTGTCAGTCCAGTGGAACTACCCAACGTACCCAAGCTTTTTATGTGAAAAATGAGCAGTTCTGCCAACAGAAGATGATTAATCAAAAGAAATGGTAAATTATGTACGACACACTTCTTTTTCCTTTTTCCTCAATAACTATGCAAGTGACATTAAGTGACATTTTTACCATTAAAGCATAAGTAAGCTAATATAAGAAGTTATGATGAAAATCAGATAAAAATAAAAGTGAAAGTAGGATATTGTATTGTTTGATACATATAATTTAAGCTACAGTCTGTTGATAGAAATAATTCTCCTAATCATTATTGGCAGCACAAGTATAATGCATGGAACACGTTCCAGAAGAAAAACAATTTTTTCTGAGTCATTCCTATTTAAAGTGAGTAAAGAAATTAGTGTCTGGGGACTGAACGTGTTGAGGTGGCAATGTTGTTTTTATCATGGTTTCTGTATGTGGAAGAGATATGTTAAGCAAGACAAAAGAACAGAAAAATAGCTAAAAGAAACTAAGGCAAATCCTATGTTTGTAGAGTCAGGAGCAAGGACAGGAGAGGACTGAGACCATTGTTTCATGGTGCTCCACTCTTAATAAGTTGCATCTATGACCATCAAGGCTTTCCACAAGAGAAATATTATCTTGATTTTTTTCCTTGAGATTTAAACGTAGACTAAAATGGTTTGGAATGCTTTCAGAGTTAGCAGCATGTCTTTGCTTTGCTTAAGAACACAATTAGCTGGATGAGCTATACAGTCAGAAAAATATCTTAATTGATTTGAACATGTGTCTTGTTCTATTATGAATTATATATCTCCTGAACTTTACTGATGTGAGTAGTACTTTTTCAAATCAGTGGTGCTGTTCTTGGAGGTAGAGATAAAACTGTATGGATGCCTGAAGTCAGAGCATTAGTCTCCAGGTGTTCTCTGAACTGAAGGCAACAACAGGGAGGTTTAAAACCATAGAAAAAGAAGTTGATTCCTCCTGCTCCAGACTGAAAGCACACTTCAAATGACAGTGTTGCATGTCGCATGACATAACTATAATATCTGAACTGCCAAGAGCTGGCAAGATGGCTTCTGCAGACTGAAGTGTCAGGAAGAACTTAATATTCAATTATATCTCTGGGGTTTTTGAAACTGAAGAATGCTCTTGAACTAGGTAAGGACAATTTGGAATTTTTTTCCATTAGGTGATACACTGGACAACAAAAAAATAAATAAAATAGATAAAGACAGATAATAATAAGTGAAAAGGGGAGGGGAGGGGGGAAAGAAGAGAAGGAAACAAGTGATGCAAAAGCATTCACTCATTGTACAGATTGTGCCCAGTCCCTGAGTAACAGCTGCCTTGGAAAAACTCCCTCTCAGTTTGGTTGCTGAGCGTGATGTCATCTTGACATTATGGGGGTTGGACTAGATGACCTTTAAAGGTCACTTCCAACCCAAACTAATTCTATGATGCTATCTGGTGAGAAATACCTCTATGCTCAGTTGGGGTCCACTGTCCCGGCTGTGTCCCCTCCCAGCCACTTGCCCACCTCCATCCTTGGGGGGTCTTTGGGGAGACAGAGCAGGGAACGGAGAAAGCCTTGATGCTGTGCAAGCACTGCTCAGCAACAGCTCAAAGACTGGTGTGTTATCAACACCATTTTTTTGGTCACCAGTGCAAAAAACAGCACCACATGGTCTGCTGTGATGAAAATTAACTCCATTCCATCCAGCCCCAGTACACCTGTAAAAGCCGACAGAGACGTCAGCGCTGTGGCCCACGGGTATTTCCACGCTTAATTAGGACCCTATGGCTTAGCTATTTAAAAAGAAAATAAATGAGAAAAGAAGATGTGAGCTCATGCTTTTATTTTGCACTTATATTGAAAACTTGGCTGTTATCTGTAATGAGGAGTGTGGACTCAGGCACTTTATTCAAGATCACAGATAAAAATCCATATTCTCTATTGAATATGGAAGAATACGGCAAATGCTCTTTGGGCAGTTTTAATTTCTTATCTGCATGCCTACTCCTACTTGCTCTTCAGCTGTTGATGCTATCACTTTGTGTTCATACGGAACTCGGAGAGGTTGTTTTTTGGTGAGAAAATGTCAAAAAAATGTTTATTTGTTATTTAGTTATTTAAAATGTTTTAGTCATCAATTTGGAAATATAACCAAAACAAATACATTTTTAGAATAGATGGTTCATTTCCCAGACTAGACAGCTCTGGAAGACCTATAAATACACTGGATGTGTCTGTTCTTCTACTGGGAAATCAAATAATGTTAAAATACATGTTGAAGAGCTGTGATGATTGATATCTAAAATGCTGTGGGTTAAGTTCCTACACTGTGTAAATCAGTCTGGAAGCTATGAAAAATGTGATCAAACAGCATCTGATACATAGCTAATGACCAGGGAGAGGCACCATCACCCCTTCGCTCCTTTTTAGTACTTAAGATGCTCTTAAATGTTATTCTGTCCTAATTACAGTTGCTACAACAATATTACAATATTGGCAGTGGCTCATCTACATTTAAGACATATTTTCCAGTGGCATATCAATAAGCTCTTGTTCCTTCAGCTGTGTTCCACAAAATGACTCAACATCTTCTGTGATTTACTCAAATATTCCTCATGAACATTTTTCATAGTTCTCACATATTTTTAGTTTTGTGAACTGTGCTGGTGATCACGACAACTGTTTCTCCTTCAGAGCTACTCTTTTTGTCACTCTGGACCAGATGGACCAGCCCTGAGGAGAAAGACTTGTGAGTGTTGGTGGATGAAAAGCTCGTCATGAGCCAGCAAAGTGGGCTGGCAGCCCAGAAAGCCAACCTCATCCTGGGCTGCATCCCCAGCAGCGTGGCCAGCAGGGCAAGAGGGGGGATTCTGCCTCTCTGTTCTGCTCTGGGGAGACTGTGTCCAGCTCTGGAGCTCTCAGCACAGGAAGGACATGGACCTGTTGGAGTGGGTCCAGAGGAGGCTACGAAGATGCTCAGAGGGCTGTAGCCCCTCTGCTGGGAGGACAGGTTGAGAGAGTTGGGGGTGTTCAGCCTGGGGAAGAGAAGGCTCCAGGGAGACCTTAGAGCCCCTTCCAGTCCCTAAAGGGGTTCCAGGAGAGATGGGGAGGGACTCTTGATCTGGGAGGAGAGCCATGGGATGTTAGGGTGAATGTTTTTAAACTGAAAGAGGGAAGATTGAGATGAGATCTCAGGAAGAAATTC
>BJBW01006420.1:95795-210495 GCA_004320125.1 Scolopax mira | reverse complement strand
TAAGTAGCAGGTTTTGAGCAGAGATTCTCTTGTAAGGACTCCTTAAGTGTCATCATAATTAAAGCTAAAATTGTGTGCTATTTAAAGTTATCTTGTAGTAACTGATGTCTTTTGCTCATATTTTACTTGGTATTTTTGCAGGTTTTCTACAGTTTGTGTAGTTAGAGCTTTGCCCTCTTGCCTATATATGCATGTGGTGTTATACACATGCATCTGTCTATAGGCACAAATGCTATGTATAACAGTAGTACTGGAATATTATTTATTGGATTACATTTTAAACTTTTTTTATTTAATTAATTCTATTTAATGCACTTCTAGCCATGAGTTGATTCATCGATTTTGTATATACCATTTGATTATGTCTCATATTCTTGGGATATCATTAATTACCATTAATGACTATGTTCATTATCACTTGTAGATCCTGGGAAGACTCTACCAGAAGCTCTGGATTATTGCAAGATTTGGTTGCAGACGGTAGCAGGAGAAGTTGATGCTAAAAGTGGTATTCCACCTCCTCTTATCACCGTGCAAATTAAAGACTTCCTTAATGGACCAGGTAAATGCTGCACTTCAGTCTCTGTTTTCTGATGTAATCTGTTTATAGATATGCATACATAGACACACATATCAGATTATCACAAAAATACTGTATTCCTTGCTAATGAATGTGAAAATTTACCCCAGCAATTATTATGAATTGAAATCAAAGTTGAGGATTGGTCAGTCCTGGACATTCATAGGTTTAGGGTCTAATTATTTCTTTTCTTCCCAAAGTAAATTTAGAAATATTACTCCTCAAGGTGGCTGACATTGGCAAATTTCCAACAGAATGAAACCTACCTGCTTCCAGCCCTAGAACAACTGAAATTTTATTACAGTTATGTTTACAAAAGCAGATTTCTGTAGAAATTTTCTGTAGAAAGAAGATTCAGTTTACAGAAGATTTCTGTAAACTGGCTTCTCTTAGGTTCTTTGGAATCTGGATATCTGACATTGCAAATTCCTATCATCTAAAGTGTCAATACTGTAAAATTTAAAAAATAGTGATATTTTGTTTCTTTAATTACACATCTATTGTGTATCTTTAATTAATGGAATATAAGTGGTGTAGTATGAAGGATTTTTAGCATTTACTTAAAATAATACTTGAAGTTTCACTCCTAGAGTGCCAGAAACTTCTGCAAATTGATGTAATCCATTCTGGTTTGTGAATTATATATTTATAACTATATTACTATGTAGAATATAATTAAGGTTATAGTAGAAGTTAGAAAATCTATTAACATTTACCTGTGACATCATAATTAATCTCTCTTATGCATATTTGTTGAATTTTGTAACTTTTTTTCCCCTGAATATCCTTACTTCACTCAGCATACAGAGTATTATCAGTCATTTAGTGAGCCACTCTTCAGTACTGGGTTTTCCTATTCATCCAGTTACCCATTTATACAGTCTCACAGCACACGATCTAAACCTGGCTCTGTAGCAGAATTTCTTATTTCTTCTGCATTGCTCACTGCTTTAGGATCTGAGCTACAGAAATACCAATTGACTTGCACAACCCTCAGTTGCAGAAGGCAACTGAGACACAAGGAAATTAAAGATTTTCTCTTTATATTAAGGATACCACTTTAAAACACACAATTTAGTTTTCCGAGGTACTTAAAACCATAGAAATTTAGATGTTGGAAACAGAGTTCATATTGTCTTTGGGAGGAGCAGTAAATGCTTCTGCGTATCAGAGCCCAGAATTTCAAATTGGACAACCAGAGCATGAGACATCCATATTTACCCGCTGACTATAAATACTGTGGTTAAATAACTTGAAAATCCATTTTTTTGCACACAGGCAGGCAGGAATCTCAAGGAAAGAATAAAGTACATGAACAACCTCATCATTACCACTTTTTTGGTTTTCTGTGCTTTCTTAAAAAAATGTTTTA
Organism: Scolopax mira; assembly: GCA_004320125.1. Classification (NCBI taxonomy): domain Eukaryota; kingdom Metazoa; phylum Chordata; class Aves; order Charadriiformes; family Scolopacidae; genus Scolopax; species Scolopax mira. The sequence goes on along the minus strand of BJBW01006420.1, from coordinate 208,543 downwards.
AGTTAAGATTTTAAAGCCACCTGACAGTTCAGAGCTTTCATTATATTGATCCTTATTCAGCTTCATTAGTAGGACTTTGAACCTTCTGACTTAATGCAAGTTCTACTGCCATTTTAACTAAAGGATTAAACGATAGTAATAATAGATTTTCATTCTAATCATGACTAGCACAAGATGGGTAGAGACACCCACTATCAGTGGCCTCTATAGGTAGCTGATGAAAGCAGAAGAATATCACGTGTCAGGATTTTTGAGCTCCATTGGACATCCAAAAGGAAAATGTATTCTCTCTCAAGGCCAAATCTGTTGGTAACTGCTGCCATATTGGTGGTATTTTTATCCTTTTTTTTCTCTATTCTTTCCAATTTTTTGGTGTCCCCTCTCCCCACATCTGGCAGATTCCTATATTCCCAGACTCTCAGTTTGTGCATTCCCCTTTTCTCAAGGTTTTCACTGTAGTTTCCTGGTGCAGCCTTTATATTCAATTTATTGCACACCTGAAGGTGTTTTGATGACAATCTTCTGCCAGTAGGACAAAATTCTAAAACTTACAAACTTGCAAGTTGGTACCAGCATGAAAATATTTATTTACAACTATTCTGTCTACTCCATTCTCAATAAGTCAGTCAGATCCCAAATCAGTGTTACATCTCTCCCCTCCATGGTATTTGGCTAAAATACAATGTGACAAACCATAAATTAATGAATCATAAACTTCAGTCTCTTTATTCTTGAGCCTATAAAACTTCAGAAATTTCTTCCAGGATCTCTTCTTAGCCAGAAAGCAATTTTTTTATCATCTTTTTTCTGCTAATTGGAATTATCATTACACATGAATCAACAGTAATTACTCTCTGGATTTTAATGAAGCTTTTTGGTGGTGTTAAATAGCAAAACAGCTCTGCATTCCTTTGCAGATTTTTCTAACCTCAGCCGTTGCCACTATGAGATCCTCTTCAAATAAACTAACCTTTACCAAGAAGCCTTCCTTGGGGGATGGAGGTTTCGTTGGATGAGTAATGGAAGGCGCTTTCCACATGTGATTGCGTCAGAGCAGCACATGCAAAGAGTTATGAAAGCTTGACAGCTCCTCAGCAGGCTACTGGAAAATAAGTTACTGACTCTCCTGGGGGGAAAGTCCTCTAACCACAACTTCTTCCAGGGTGAGGTAGTTTGGCCGTCAGCAGGCCTGGAGAAAGTGTCTACATCACCAGATCCTAACGAAGCTGGCAGTTGTTTATTGAGGACAAGAACCTCAGCAAAACTCCTGAGAGCTCTTGTAAGGTCACCAGACAAATGATATTTGTGACAGGAGACATCACAGCTAATAAATTGAATAAATAAATACACTGCTAGAATATATTTATGTTGTAGGCCTCAAAAACTTACTCTTTTTTGGTGAACATTTGGCAAATAATGCTGTTGCTAACTGGCATGTTTTCTAAGGACATGCTGTGTGTTTCCATATTCAGTTATGTATCTGCGCTTTATATCTGCAGTAAATTATTAAAGTGCATTGAATGCACCAGTAGGTGCTACCTGGTGGGCACAGGTGTGATCTGCTCTTGTGAAAAGTCAGCACATTTTTAAAAGCTGTGCTTATGCAGACAAAAATCTCGATGTAGGTTGTGGTAACTGTACAGTTTTCTGTATACATTTTAAGTGTACAAAGTTCAGTGGTTTAATGGTAATGTCATTTTTCTTACAAACTACATTGTTGGTGTGCTGAGGTTAAATTTCAAATACAGCAATCAAACGTGCCTATGTTTTATGATGCAAACTACTATGCAAGCAGTTAAAAGAAAAAAATCTGCAAGTGGTTCCCAGAGTTTGCTGTGTTAGATAAAACCAGTACTCCTTGTAAATAGTTTGTCAGCTGAAGTAGATAAGTAGATAGTGTTCCACAGAAAAATCGTATGGTTTCACCACACAGGAAACCAGGTTGTCAGTCCATATTAGCTCTGAGATCAAAAAACTACAGCAAGTAGCTAAACTTGGAAACCACTAATTAAATGAGAATAACAGGATACATTAATGCACTTCTTGCCACATGAGTTGATTATTTTGTACATTTTTGGCAACTAAAGAAAAATGATATTTCTTCCAGATTTAAGGTAATAGGATCCTAGGAGAAATAAGCATTCATCATCAGGCCTGTGGGAACAGACCTCAACTTTAACCCCACAATGTATTAAAGGACTATTCTTTCTCTTTCTACAGTAACTAATTATTTAAAATTTTTAAAATTCCATCTACATCAGTTTACATGACCCTCTCTCTTTTATATTCAGTCTGGTACTGGATTGTACATCTAATTCTTACCTAATACATGTAAGTGAATTATTTATTGCTTCAGCATTAAATATTATTCATTAGGTAAGGAACAAATATGACCATCTTTTTTAAATAGTTTTTGAAAATTTATTAGCTTTGCCATCTAGTCCTTTCTTTGTATTCTATTTTAAGTCAACAACACTTTCTTAGCCATAAAAGCTGTCTTTTTGATGTATTCTTTCTGCATGCAAACGATACAAAACATGTGTATGAATTACAACTGCTTACAAATTACCTTAAAATACTTATGCATGCAAAATATAGGTGGTTTATGCCGAAGTCCTCTTCCCCCAGCAGTTTCTTGGGGAAATGCGTGAAGTAACTGCAGTCCTTGATACTTTGCCTTTCCGAGTAATTTCTGCAGAAGAAACTATGCAGACAAACTAAGAAATACCCTGCCTCTCTAAAAGATAAAGTAAGAACTGGGGGTCAGGGGAGGGGAGACTCTCTCCTGGCTGTCCCTCCCCGTTGGGGTTTGGACACGGCGAGGAGCACAGCTCTGGATCTAGGGAGACGTGTAAAAAGCAGGGAATAAAAGCGCACCCTGGCTCTCACTCTCTCCAGCTTTTTTCCCCCCTGTTTTCGAGGCAACGATTGTATCCATTAGCAAGGTCAGGGGCTTGGAGAAACCTGGAAAATAGCAGCTACCAGAAACCCACTAGAATAATATCTCCAGCAGGTGATAGATTAGTTGGAACAAATTGGAACCATTGCACTTCAGCCATCCTGGTTTCTTTCAAGCTGTTTTAAAAATGTCGTCATTTTAATACACAATATCAGCCCCGCGGAACAGTCCACAGCAGGTTAATTTGAATCATATGATGTATCACTGCCCTCAGCTGACATGAGCTCCGTTCCATGTGTGAAGCCATAATAAATCCATTCCCAACCGAGGCAAATTCCCTGTGAGAAGGTGAACTAATCCAGGCCTCACACTGGCATGTTAGCCCTCCGTAATTGAAAGCAGGGCCACCTGTTCCCAGCACAGTTAGCCTATAGAGAGAAAATTAGCATTAGATCAGATACTTAATATATTGAAAAATCATTCATACGACTTGCAAGTTCAGCTGTGGGCTGCTTAGCATGACATCATATATAAACCTAGGAATGTGCCCACTTGATCCCAGTTTAACAGTTTTGTTAACCATGGTGTTTGTTAACTTTGAAATGAGAATTTTTTGATTTAATGAGAGCTGACACGTGAGAAGGGGAACTAGCCAGGGTGCAGACTTTTCTAATTAACTCTGGGTCATTTACAAAACTTTTGAGCTTTCTAGTAGGTTTTTTTTCCCCTTTGCTCTTTTACAAACAAGTTTTTAAAGCACTGACACTGTAGCCATGAAATGATATTTATTTGATTAAGAGGGCAAAGGGAAATATTCCAAACAGGTGTACCAGCCTGTAGGTACTGCTGGGGTTTTTTTGACACATCTATTGTTTGTAATATAAGAGTAATAATCTGTAAAATTATCAAAGTACCTTTCTAAATGCAACGTCTGCAACACTTAGTTAAAATGAAATTTACTTTCTTAAATGTCTTAAGTACTGAAAATGAAGACTGCACAGTGAAGCCACGTGGATAATTTTGAAAATATTTTCTTGGTATCTTTTTCAGTGTATTAGCATGCTTTTTTAAACTTATTTGAAACATTTGCCCAATTTTCTGATATCCTCTTCTTTTTTTCTTTCCTGTCTTCGTGTATGTCTTAATATAGGTGTACTATTCAGCAGCTAAAGCAGATAATAGAGAGTTAGTACTTATGGGTTCTTTTCCACAGACCTGCTCCATGACCTGGAACAATTTATTTCTTTTCACTGTGTTGTTCTTAGCTTCCCTGACTCTGTTGAGAGAGCTAGTGTTTCCCTTAGCTCAGGTTTTCCTTTCATGGTAGTGCCTCCTCGTGCCCACATTATAGGTTTTGGCCTCACCATCCAACACTTGACATGCTTTTGTAATATATTTCATAGTTGCACAACTCCTTCCTTTCAGTCAGCATCCTATGAATAGTAGTAAACCTCGTCCTTTATTAATGGTATCTTTGGTCATTTCAATCTATAACAATTTATTTTGGTTCAGTTGAGACAATTTAAAAAATATAATAGAATTACATCAGTGAGCCTTGTCTGAGATCTCAAACCCAGGCACTGCCTAGCAATAGCTGCTAATGTCTTCATGTCACCTTCACATACTGTCAATGACATACTGGGCCATACTGGGCTATGGAAATAGGAGTTGCTGCCACAGGGGAGTTGATTAAACTGTCTGAAGGCTGTAGGTTGCCATATTGGGCTTGGAGAGCTCTTTCTGTGGGGCTGCAGCACACGCACACAGACAGCAGTAGGTAGAAATGCCGAGCATTGAGTGACTACCAGCCTCTTCCAGACTAATTGGCATCTGTCTCACAGAAGCAGAACACAAGATGGACTGCAGATGGCCTCTGAAGCCTTGTCTCAAGTTTCTTCCTTCTTTTCCCTTGATCCAAATTGGGAATGATGAATTAGAGGATAAAAACAATTCGTTTGTATTCTTCTTGCTTTTCAATTTCTTTTAATTTGTCTCTCTTTTGATGCCTGACCAGGGACAATTGAGAACAGTACAGCTAGTCTTTCTTTCACGTGTCTCTCTCTTTCGTATTTTTATAAATTTAATTTTTGTAATTCAGCCACTTCCCTGTTACCGAAGGGCCACCCTGACTCCAAATCAGAATCAGGGCTCAAGATTACCTTTACCTTCCTCAGATTTCTTCTGTTAGACTCCTTACATCAGAATAAGTGGCTCCTGGAGAGAGAATATTACTGGTGATAAAATGTTTCGTGCCCGTTGTCTGTTTCTCTCATGTTTAGGACTAGGAAATTCAATCTTCCTAAGAGTTTAGGGCAAATAGTAGTTTCTTCTATAGCAGTACTATTAAGAAGTTTAATATTTTACAGCCTTCTTGAGTATGGGGAAAGCTAGACACATGTCCAACCTGAGGAAGAAAGACCTTGCCTTTTCTATATTAGCTATGAGAAATAAAGGATCCACTGCAGAATGAGGGGTATGAGAAGTGAACAAATTCTTGGAAAATGCCGTATTTTTCCCTCTCACAGTTCAACATTTCTCATAGTCTATGAAAAGATCCCAGTCTTATAAATAAAGCTTATAAATAATTTTCATGGAGTTTACTTTCTGGTTTTTCAGATTAAGGGTATACTGTGGTAGTTTATTAGTCATAGAAATAGCAAGTGTACATCAAGACATGGCATATATTAGACTAAGCCCACTGCCTTTGTAAGAGCTGGGATTGACCTAAAGCAACTTGCTGGGAGCTCTGTTATTTTTGTGTTACTATTCATCCTTAGCCCACCAAATAAAAAGTCCTTTTAAGTAATATCATTATCCCAAGTTCAAAGAATAAAATTATACCATCACAGTACAAATCTGAATGTTATGGAGAACAAGGGTAAAATACTCATAACCCTGAAATTTTTTATCTGAAGCTCTAAGTAATAAAATGACAAAGAAAGAAATTGTTTCAGACAGAAATTTCAGAACGCTGCTTATAGGTTTTCTTTTATAGATGTTATGATTTTGTTCAAACAGGCCATATTGAATCCATTGGGTTTTTTGTAATAGATTTCAAAATACATAATAAATGTAGGTAATATGATGACTAATGGGTCAAGTGAAGTTGGAACTTTTTAAATGAGAAAATAGCTGGAAACAGTTTTCAGGAAACTATTCCAGTTGATTTTTGGTCCCCCACAAGGTGTACATTAACATAAACTCCGTAGAATCGCCTCTGGGACCTGAATTCCCTCTCTGATTTCATTATTGCAACGTGATTCTTTGCTTTCACTGTTAAGTCATCTCCTGGTGTGGTGGGAGCATATAATAAGTGTAATTTATTTATATTTATCTAATCTCCTTTTAACTCAGTAGTTATTTCATCATTCTGTTTCCTAGTAGCTGTTCAAAAAGTTGTGAAGGGTAATTAGTAACTAATAATTGACAGACACGGATTACTGGGTAATCTAAAGAGATGTAGTGAAGAAATTGAGAGAGAGAAAGAAAAAATCTAATTCAACACTCAAATGCTACACTGTAATAAAAAAAAATTGCTTTGATATTATCTAGTTCAGTCTGATTTAAACATTAGCAGAAATAACTTACTTGAACACAGTCTGTTTACAGGCATGGTAATTTCTTTGTATTTGTTTGCTGGTAATAGCTAAAACATGGTAAAATAAGTTATTTCTATTATGTCTTAAATCTAAAGAAAGCATCGGGGTATAATTACGGTAGCCAGTCACTGGCAGGCCAAAGAGAGATTGATGTAATTGAGGAATTAACAGTGGCTTTGAGCTGTCTTTTGCCCTGTCCTGATTCTGATTAATTTTGGACAATTCAAAGACATGTTTGAATTATAGGAGCCTGTGTTTTCCTACTGGTACAGAATCTGCAGTGCTGTGTGGGGTGCATCCCAAGGTGTTTAAAATCATCTAAAAATACTTTTGCACCCTAGAAATTTTACTCCAGCTGCATCTGTAAAGGTGACACTTTACATTGTAACATCTCTTTTTAGCCCATTTTGCATGACTGGAGAAGCTGCTGAACATATATCTTCATCAATTGCTATAAATAGCTTTTCATATTTCATCAGTTTTCACTGTTTCTGTCCATCACTTAAATATATTTTTCTTAGAAGGAATGTTAAAGCTTCTTTTACTGTGCTAAGTGTAAAACAGGACAAAGACTAAAAACATGTTGATTGCTCAACTGGGTTTTATTTTTTACACATTTTACTTAAAGTGCCAAAGAATACCCTTACATAATCTTTCCCCAATTGTAAAAATAACCTCTGTCATTATGAGATGGTTAAAATATTTACAGTGAAGGTTCCAGAGTTATATTTTCTGCAGCTATGCTTCTGGCTGCCACCACCTTCTGTCAGGGCTGATTCACTAGAAAATGGTAATTTAATAGATGCCTTTGTAAAGTTATCAGTGATGACAACATTTTTCTGTGTGACGTGCAGTTTCCAAACAGAAAACAAGGACGTCATTTGTCCTAGTGTCCATTTTTTTTATTGCTTTCTTGGAAGAGTGCAGTGTTTGTGAAAACAATTTGATTCTGTCCCACACAACATCCTTGTCTCTAAATTGGAGAGACATGGATTTGATGGATGGACCACTCTGTGGATAAGGAACTGGCTGCATGGTCGTGCTCACAGAGTCATGGTTAATGGATCAATGTCCAAGTGGAGACCTGTGATGAGTGGCATTCCTCAGGGGTCAGTATTGGGACTGGTGCTGTTTAACATCATCTTTGATGACAATCACAGTGGGATTGAGGGCACCCTCAACAATGCTGATGACACCATGCTGTGTGGTGCAGTCCACACTCAGACAGGATGCCATCCAGAGGGATCTGAAGAGGCTTGAGAGGTGGGCCCATGCAAACCTTGTGAAGTTCAATAAGGCCAAGTGCAAGGTCCTGCATGTGGGTGGGGCAATCCCAAGCAGAAATACAGGCTGGGCAGGGAATGGATTGAGAGTAGGCTTGAGGAGAAGGACTTGGGGGTGCTGGTGGATGGGAAGCTCAAACATGACCTGCAATGTGTACTCACAGCCCAGAAATCCAGCCATATCCTGGGCATGGCCAACAGCTTGAGGGAGGTGATTCTTCCCCTCTGCTCTCATGAGACCCCACCTGGAGTACTGCATCCATCTGGGGCCTCCAGCATAAGGAGATGGACCTGTTGGAGTAAGTCCAGAGGAGGGCCATGAAGATGATCAGAGGGTTGGAGCACCTCTCTTATGAAGACAGGCTGACAGAGTTGGGGTTGTTCAGCCTGGAGAAGAGAAGGCTCCAGGGAGACCTTATAGCGGCCTTTCAGTACCTAAAGGGGACTTACAGGAAAGATGGGGAGGGACACTTTATCAGGAAGCACAGCAACTGGATAAAGGATGAATAATGGTTTTAAACTGAAAGAAGGGAAATTTAGATTAGATCTCCAGAAGAAATTCTTCACTGTGAGGGTGGTGAGGCACTGGAACAGGTTGCCCTGGGAAGTTGTGGATGCCCCATCCCTGGAAGTGTTCAGGGCCAGGCTGGATGGGGCTTTGAGCAATCCGGTTTAGGGGGTGGTGCCCCTGCCCATGGCAGAGGGCTTGGAACTAGATGATCTTTAATGTCCCTTCTAACCCAAACCTCTGTATGATTCTGTGACTAGAAGCAGAGATGAAACGCAGGCCTAGGGCCACAGGTGCCATACATGTGCCACCATTGAGCTTCACCAGCTCCCTATGTTTTCTGTACCCTGACCTGAGGAACTCCAAGACAGAACTATTGGTCTCATGTTAATCTCCTTTTAAATCTTTCTCAGTCGGTTTACTCTCTGGCTTTAGCTTGACATCTATTCTATCAACTTATGTCTACGCAGTTTTTGGGTTGTAGGGATTTTTCCTCTTCTGGGCTATCCTACTGTAGGAAAGTGTTGGCAATAAAATGTGCCTTTGACAAAGCAGTTAGATGTGAAAGCTGTCACACCAAGCAGTAAGCATCATTTCCTCATTTAGTAACTTACAAACTTAATTATGTAGCCAAACCAAGAGCATCTATTCTGTGTTACTCCTTTATTGCTAGATCACTAATGGAGAAAATTAGGTCAATAAGGGACTTGTTTTGAAAGTGCTTAAATGGTTCAGAAATGCAAATCCTAATGTGAGTTGGATTTCAGATTTGTGTCTTTTTAAAGATGCTGCTTGTTTGCTTGTTTGTTTGTTGTGATTTTTTTAAAAAATTCATTAGAATGACTCTCGTTTTGAGGATCGTAAGTAAATTGCTCTCATAATGTCACCTGGGTCTCTACATTGTTTGGAACTGTCCTTTCTCCATTCAGAGGGAGGAGAGGACCGATTATGTATGCAAAAAGGCAGGCAAGTCTTGGGGTATTCTTTAGTGCCAAGAAGGGCGGAGAGACTTTCAAAAGTGTTATGCATTTTTCTTCCCTTGTTTTTAATTAAAAATATCAGTACATAAGTATGTTGAAAAAATTTCCAAGTTGATCAAATGTGGTTTTGGATGCCTAAAAATCTTGCTCTCTTCTTATGTCCAGCTTCCAAGCTTTGATACTTGCCTTTCTACTAGACCCATGTGTTAGCTGGTGTTTTGTCACAGTTACTGGTTCAGTGTGGAAGGCTTTACCACAAGAAAAAATGTTTTCAGAAAACCCATTAATTAAAATTGTAAGTTGCAATTAGAATAGGTTTTCAGTCTTAAATTTCAGTTAGCTGTGGCTTGTAGAGTACTACAGACATTTTTCTAAGATTGTTTGGGGTTTTATAATTCAGCTATACCAAATTTTACATGGCCATTAATAAGTTTCTCTTATTGATCTTGCAGTGGAGGAATTGCTAGTTTATAATTGAGAGACTTATCTTTCATATACTGAAGCTTATCTAACAAGTTTAGAACACCCAGATATTTGGAGGGAGTTAGAAATTAAGTCAGTATAAAACTTTGCCCAAGAGCGGCTCTTAAGCTTTACTCCTCCAACCCTTTAACTGTTGTGGTAAAAACTTGTAATTTACCTAAAGAGTGGGAGATTTGAGCTCATTCAGTTTGCGTCAGCATTAAGAGTAGAATGTGATCTTGAATAACTTGAAACTATGTCCTAATTTTGGTGGAATACTCATTAATCTGTGTAAAACCTTGAACAAATGGTGTTTCCTTTATATATTTATAATGAAACGTGAAACTAAGTAGTGCTGCTTTCTGTGAACATTAAATCTAGTTTAGATATATGCACAGAATTTTAATCATTTTTGGTTCTTTGGGGTGGGGTGATGGGAATCAAATAGCAAAGTGAAAAGCAAACTTTCCCCTCTGCCCAGAGTGTCTGTCTCATTACTGAGTGAAAGCTGAATTTGAAGTGAAAAACTAAGTTAAAGCTGAATTTCTGTAATGAAGTGTAATGTACTGATTTAAAAGTTAGATAGCAGCACAGAAATAAATTCAAACCAATGGTAAAATCACACTTCCCACTTGTGAAATAATCTTGGTAATTGCAACATCTCAGCTATTAAAATATCACTATTGTCTATGTTGTTTATATTAGCAGTGATTTCTAAAACTTTTAGGAGTCTGGGAAATACCAAAATCCTTTAATAAGGAGTTAAAGAACATTATTCTGATCGCCCTGGAAAACAAAGAAATCTAAACATACCTCATTTTATATTTGCTTTTTATTTCACATTTCATCTTGAAAATGCATTGAAAAACACTGCATACTAGCTACATAGGAAACAACAGAATATACGTGTTATTCACTCATTTCAATGTGTTGAAAATGTTCAGTGTTGGCTTTGGAGTTTAGTCAAATAGTTCTACTGGATGTAAAACTCAAGAGAATGTGAAGTATATTTTCATTCTGACACAAAAGGACTAATGTATTTACCCTCCTACACACTCGAATAAAGTGTATGTCTTTCAGAAAGCTGTGGTGATCCCTGGAATAAAATCAATTCTGGGACATGTTTCTTCTTTTAAAACTGTATATAGTGAAAATTGCTTATAGTAGTTTTCATGATGTTTTAATGCAGATTTATTCCTAAAAATATTGTTGCCTTGTATTTCACCATTGATTCACTTCTTTTAATGAAACATGGTAGAAATAATGTTATCTCCACTAAACATCTAATATTTTTACGTTACTTGAATAATTGCACTACATCTTCTCTTATTTCTTTCTCCAATTCTCTCCTACAGCTGACATAAATGTGGACATATCAAAACCTTTGAAAGCAAATCTCAGTTTTGTCAGACTTGATCAAATAAACCAGTTTTTGAAGAAAATCGTAACCAGGAATGATGATGAGCCCAGGAAGGAGGCAGCTCCATCAGTTGCCATGACTCCAGATGAGGATGTCTCTTCAAGAACCAAACACCCCAGTGCAAAGGATTTGCTCCCTGCAGCGCACACCAACACTGCACAAAAGGATTCAGTACAAGAAAACTTGTGGCGAGCCCTTTCCTGCTTCCAGAAAATCTCCATTCACACCGTTCAAATGGTTGTTTCAATGGAAACCATCCCACATCCCAGTAAACCTTGCTTGCTAGTCTCTTTATCAAACCTCACTGGGAGCCTGAATATTAAAAGTGGACATAAAACTGCAGGTAAGATTTTTCTGAAAGTTGGAAGTGCTACTGATTTGTTGAAGTGGTAGCCTGGTAACCGTTTTAAAGCTTGGGGCACTGAGGGGAACTCTAACTAACATAATAAATTCATAACAGAAAATAGCAAATCCCTGACAGGCTCCGTTATCTGAGTTTTCCTTTCAGTGAAGCAGCACCCAAGAGTGCTTAATTTTAGTAGTTAATATCCCTGAGCTTGTAATTACTAATTTATTGACAGAATTCTGGCTGGAATTCCGTATTCTGATAATTTACTACATACTTCAAAGGATAAAATTTTGACAGTTTTCACTCTATAACTACATTTTCTTGTTAGGACCCTATATTACTGTTTTTAAAAAAATAGAAAAATAATTATTCAAAGCCCTGACATATGCTACTACATAAATATTGAGTCATACCATTATTCTCCTTCAGGCTTAAGAAGTTTTACATTTTTACATGCTTCCTTTGCACAGTTGAGAGTCACCCAGGGAAAACGGGTGCTCCAGCCTCATTACTGCAGAGCTGTGAGGAAATGTTACACCTTGGGTACAATTAACAGGATACCAGAGACTCATTTAAAATAAAGACATTTGGAGTGTCTTTGTAAATTCTTTTATTAGTCTTTTAATAAAATTAATAAGTTGGTAGATTTACATTACGTCGAGATGAGCAGATGTAGGTAGTTGGCAGAGTAGTTTGTGAGGTAAAATGGTCTGTAGCTGAGAGGAACAAGTCGCATGCCAAGTGAGGTGGTGATTTATTTCTTTTTCATCAGAAATATTTCTCCTCGGGCCAGCAAGTTTCAGTGCTTCTTTATTGTTTTAAAAGGTAAAAATGAAAAATTTCAGGTTCGTAGTACATGAAAGCCTGTGGAAGTGGTGAAGCCTAAAACTCTTGATTTAACCATAAATAAACAGCAGTACAGGCAGGAGCAGCGCCGGCGTTCCCACGCTTTTCCAATTGAATCACAACCCTGGCATAAAAAACACTGCAACGGAGTAGAAGGCCTTTCTAATGGCCTTTAAAGAGTTTTAGTTTTCTTTCTGTCTAATAATCCTCTTTCCTTCCATCACTACCCCTCAATCATTTATAGGTTATCAGTCCCATGGTACATTAAGGTGTCCACAGCGAGCTTCGATACAGCAAAGCCGAGCCCGTTCCGTCACTGTATTCAAAAACAATTTGGCAAACTCAGCAGCGTATATCGCTTACCCTGGAGTTTTTCACCCTCCCAGGAGGATGTACCTTGTCTTGCACGTTAAGCCTCAGAAACATTCTGCTACGAAGTTCTGTTTCTTAATTCTTCTGGCAGTCTGAGGAAGCCAAGCTTTCGTTTGCATGTCACAAGCTATACATGAATCTTCAGTATGTTTCTAGTCTGGCAAGCATTGTTAAGTGAAGCAATACTGATGCTGAATCTAGTGAAAATGGAAATTAGTTCTATATGAATAGCTTTCATAACCAGACAATAAATAGACGTCAACAGACTCTTTTCATTTTTTTTTCCAGTTAAAGTTGCTTTATCTTTGCTTTATAAAAGACAAATAGATGTGCATGAGGTTTTGCATGCTGTTATGATGGTGCAATAAATTGTTTTAGGTTTCAAGATGTGCAAAAGACATAATTCCACAAAAATGATTGAAACTGTCAAAAAATCTTTTAGTAATTTTTTATTATTTTTATTTAAAATTATTAATACAAAATTACAGTATTGAAAGAAACCAAAGTGGAAATCACAACTCCAGGAAAGAAGATAAACAGGGGCAAAATGGTATTATAGCTTGTGTTCCAAATACTTTAGAATAATACCATAGTTACTAAGTTGACTTCTTTTATTATTGCAAAGAAATTAGGCAAGCTAACTCAATTAAAAAAAGTGTAGTAGCTGTGTCTTGGGAGCAAGTATTCATATGTGTCAGTTCTTCACTACTTTTCTTTTTACAAAAGTTTTTATAGATCTACCTTTTGAGCTGAACAGGGTTAATGTCAGGGGTTTTTTTATAGAATGAAACTAATACGCAAATACTTCACTGTGTCTTTGATTTTACAGTCAAATAACTATTGTGACCATCTGCAGCAGCTGCATTTTACGAATTATTTGCTGAACCAGACTGAGCACAATGACAAAAGTAGTCATCTCAGATGTACTGTTAAAACAGAGGAAGAAAAAGGAGCATTGCTTGCCTTTTGTACAGTATGACCATCTGCTGTACAGATGTTATTATATAGAATGACTTCAGATACAATAATTGTAGAAAATTTTTATTAAAACCTCAACAATTTGCACTTGTTTACTTGAATCTGCATAACTCCCCAGTGAGACAACACAATACGCTTGGGGTTTCTTTGGTTCTCACTAGTTTTCTCTTTGATCCTTTTTGATGTGCTGACTTTAATAAACATAGTTAAAAACACTGTTCAAAAACATCATGGAAAAAACTACAAAGGAACAATTATAGCAGTAGAAACTACTCTAATCCCTTACTTACGCAAGCTATTTTTAGTGAAATATGTTTTTTTACACATTTTATGTGGCAGTGTTTTATAAACAGTGTAAACGACCCCTTTCCAGATGAGTTTTTATGTAGGAGATGAAGTTGGTTTCTAAGGAATCCTGTTTCCTAGGAATTATTTAGCAAAAAAAACCTTGCAAGAATGTATTGTAAGCATTTTTTCTCCCTTATAGGGGGAAAACAAAAGTGCATGACCTTGCCTAATGCTTTGATTTTTTTAGCTGAAATTAAGAAAGAAGCTTGCTTTTTTTTTTTTTTTTTTTTTAAATTATCAGTTTTCCCTCTGGACTTCCCTGGAAGCTAAAGGCCTTTTGTTTTAATTTTGCTTCTTAATTTCTTATGAAAGCAAAAATATGTAGCTTCTGAAAAACAGAGGGACTAATTAATTGAATTATTGCACTTATAAAAAAATAGATTTTAAGCGTTGAACTCTCAAGTTGCAATTGGATCAAATGAAAACAACTCCTTTTCTATATATCCTGCCGCACTGTTATACAACCCCAGACCCTTAGTGTGTCAAGGGACTTCATTTTTTGGACATTTTTCATGTTTTAATACAACAGTTACTTGTAACAATATGGTTACTATTTCTGCTAGAATACTTATGTTTTTCTCTGTACTTATGGTGAAATCCTGAGTATTTGGTTTTAGTAAAGTAATACTGTTGTAGAATGTGATGCGGTATATTGGCAAAAAAACCGAAACAAAACAAAATCCCTTTTCCAAAAAAAATATTATTAATTTTACTTTAGAAGAGGCTACCAATATAGATTTTCTGATAACACCCTTAAGGGCAGGTGTTTAAGTTGTACTGATGTTAAGTAAAATAATTATGTGTGTCATTTTATATTTTGTGGCTTAGAGTTACAAGTTAAAACTGGTACCTATTTCATACAAGCAAATAGCAAACATTTAGCTCATTTTTGGCAGTTTATTTGTACTGTTGACAAAATCTCCCAAGAACTATCACTGGACTTTGATCTGTGATTTTTGTCCTGTGAAGCATTGTGGCATCATCTACAAAGTGGCATCATCTCTCAAGTGCCATGTACCCAGTCAGATTTGAGATTTCTCGGTATCACACCTGAGGTATATAGCTCTCTCCAGAACAATCACATGCCATTAAAGTTGAAATAATTTTTAGCAACAAATACTAGTAAATAGAATGCAGTTGTAAACATAGAATTCAGTTAGTTTACGTTTGGTGTTGAAATTAGCACTACCTACCTGCCAAAATAGCAGATAAATGAGAGAAGCTGAGGACTGTACTATCCCCAGAGTGAAAGACAGCAAGAAGCCTGTAGCCTGTCGGTGGAACTTTATTTTGCTGTTGCTGGACACAGGAGGGAAGTCTTGCTGTTCAGTGTCTGAACTGAGAGAGTTACGGACACAAAATATTCCAAAGATCATAGACAGAATTCCCCAGTCCTTCGTCCCATATGCAGAGATGATTACTTCAGCATATAAATTAGGGAAAAAAATAAACACTGGTTGAGCGTATGATAATCGCAAGGATTTTTTTACTAAACCTGAAGATACTTTACAGGTATAATAAAAATCAAATGCAGCTATTAATTGGTGTAGCACAAAGACCAAACTTAATTTTGGAGTTAACTGACTCTCTCAAGAAAACTCCACTAAGGCGTTGTCATAGCCTTTGGATGCTGCAGATATGCAAGTTAGCCCATGGGGAAATAAAACATTAAATTAGATATGACTACCTAAAATAATATGCAGCAGTAACAAGCCATTTACAACACCCAGAAGAGCTTTTGTTTTTTTTAGAAAGAAACATAAACTCTTTCCAACACTTGAACAATAGGAAATTAATTCTTTGTCAGTAAAAGCCAGAGGACAAACTAAATATTTAAATGGCCACTGAGAATTGAGGTGGAAGTGCAGCTTGTAGACAGCTATACAAATCACTAACAAACCTTAATGAATATTGGGTGTGGGCAATCAGGGTCCTGTCAGATTTGACACCGTGTCCCAAGTAGCTTAAACCCAACACTCAAGAAAAGGTGGAGACCTCATCAGGTCTCTAACATCTGGGATTTTATTTGTCATTTTGGCATACCCTGCAAGCGCAAAAGAAAGAGTAAAAGGGGATTATCCTGACAATGAAATGAGTTACTGAATCTTGTGATAATGAAAAGCAGAAGAATTCTAATTCCTTTCTATAGTCCCTGAGGTGGAGGTGCGTTTATAGTTCTGCAGGAGTATAATGTAGGAGGGAAGAACAGATGGCCTAAAATCCATGAAACAAGACACCACCTAATCCCAGGCCTGAGTACCACCATTAATCCTGGTCAGATTCCCTACTGGTACTTTGTAACAGGGTTCAGAATTGCTACTGATGAACTAGCAGGTTAACTCCGGGGAGAAAAAAAAAAAAAAAAAGAACCCAAAACCCAACAAACCAGAGAGTTGTGAGTTGTTGATTTGAGACAGGGTGCACTAATTTTGTAGAACTGCATTTACAGTTTAAATAACTTAACTTTAAAAAGTAGATTCCAAATTAAATTACTTTCAGATAAAATGTGGTTGTTTTTGTAATCTCTTCAGTTTTTATTGTGAAAGTAATTGCATATTCTATGGAGATTGGAAGGTTTTTTTGTCATGTGGACCCCAGCAGCAGTAGTAGGTGATACAGCATTTTCATGGTAATCCATTCTATAGAATATTTACATTCATGAGGAAATACAGATAACAGTGAAAGCTGAATGGTTTGTTTTTTATGTTTTTTATGTTCATTTTATGTTTTCTGTGCAATTCCTCCAGTTCAATATACATTTTGCAGTGTGAGGCACAGAACAGAGATTGGGCATTATTACCCCTGTCTTAAGGACCAGGTCCTTACATTTTTTAAATTCTTCACATAGTGGTAACACATTTCTTCTTTTTCTATGACAAGAATATTGTTTATGGGCTAGGATCACCAGCTTGCTGGCCAAACCAAAGGTACAATTCCATAGGAAGTTTAGTGTAACTGCATATTTCCACACTCTGCCTTGTGCTAACTCTGTTACTGGGGCAGCTGCTCACTGTTGAGTCAAGGCACTAAACTGTCTAAAACAAAGCCAACAGGAAAGAAAAGTTTCCAGCAGGATTGTCTCCTTCAGTTGGCTCACTGGGCAGGTACACTTTAATGACTGTGCTGGCACAAAAGACTATACAGAGAACTATATAAAGGAGGGAGAGGGAGGAAGGATCAAAGGGAGGAGAAGATTTCAACGTAGGAGCCTGGGCCTGGACTGTCCTTAATCCCAAGAGTGTAGGGCAACCTGTTCAATTTGAGTGGCCTGGGTATATGTGTCAAGCCTGGGACTTTCACAAGGATAATTCACGGGGTTATAGAGGCTTTGACAGCTCAAGTGCTGCCAGGCACTGTCTTCAGGATAGTTTATTTATAATGAAAAGTTATCCTCTAGTTCATGGTCTATGTAGTTTATTAAAGCAGTTGAAATCCAGTGAGCAGAGGAGCAAAATTACACCAAAGCTGTAATTCTAATTCAACCTTGTGGCAGTTACATAGGTCTGCATTTTGAGCAGCATCCCCTATTTTGTGATGCTTCGTTTACTATGCAACCATTCAGTGTCTGATTTTTCAGTAGTGGTAAGTATCTACAACTTTATAAATCAGTAACAGCTGATCAGCTGAAAACAGCTATCTCCTGAAAATAAACCAAAGTTTTCAACCAACTGCCTAAAATAAAGATATCCACAGTTTGGGTTTGTTTTTTTTTTTAAATTGAAGAACCTCTCCATGGCCATCTGTAAAAATGGAGTAAAAATGTTTAGTCTCTTTTCTGAAAACAACTGATATCTAAAAATAAAATGTTTATGATCAAGAACCAAGTATTACACGTGCCAGTATAGCAGTCAGTTTTGAAAGCTGGACACATGGATGCATATTTTTTTTGTTTTCCATTATGCATTTTTCTACACTTAGAATAAGAGGGCAAGATAGAGCTTTACAAATACATTCTAAATTATTGTATACTGAAGACATCCTTGACCAAAAATGAAAATCCCTTTAGATCTTAACTTTAATATGCCCTCTCTAATCAGGCATCACAAAATAAAAAATTACCAAATCAACAAGTGCATTGAGATTTTTCAGCTATTTATAATGCAGTAGTGTAATGAACATGATGTACCTGCCCAGTTATTCTTTAAGGGAGATGAGCTCATTTCAAATAGATAACCATCTTTGACTTCTCTTCTGATTCATCACTGACCTGAACTCCATTTGAACCTTGTTAGACACAAAACAAGCAGGATTCCTGGCCTGAGCTATAAAATATAATTAAGCCCTTTTGAAATGATGTGTAAAAGAACATAGCTTTACCCCCACTATAACTACTACCACCACCACAACCAATAAAGTTAAATCAAGCACTGCCTGTAATGGATTAAAATAATAAATGTTCCTGGGTTTTAGTGTTTGAAGTATTTGAAGGAAACAGGCTCCCAGCAGCCAGGACTGCTGAATGCATGGGGACATTTATTAGTGACGAATTCAAGGGTTTGGCCTGCTTAAGATCATTACTTTCTGTTTACCGTGTGTTACACATCTCATGTTTTTACAGAGCCCACATGTGTCCCCCATGTAATGCTGAAAAACTTAATTTCTCTAAAGAATAGTTAATTGGTTATGTGTAAATATTGTTCTCGTGGGGAGAATGAACTATCATAAGATTCAGCTCAACACTAATGGGAAATCCAGTGCGGTCAGAGGATTGTTAACTAAATCTCTCCTGGAAAATTGTCCTTTACTGCATCTCACCATTTGTTTGCTACTGCTCTTTCCAGACTTGAATAAATTGGCTGCCTTTTAAATTAATTGTAGTATTTCCCCTGAAGTTATTTTCATGGCTTTGTTATGCTTTCTTCTCAGAAATTGCTTCATAGAGGTTACCTGTCAACAGAGCACTGTAACTGTAGTATAACTACTCATTGCATGAAGTTTTCTTAAGAGGAAAAAAAATCATGTAGATAATTATCAATATATTAGAGAAGATAACATATTTGCATATTCAAAGCTTAGTTAGTATCTTTGGCAACTTCAAACTAGCTCCTGACGATGCAGGTATGAAGAGTGAATGCTCAGAAGCAAATATCACAGATCACCTTAGTGACATTACAGCAGAAAGTAGTAAGGAAAACCACTTGCTAATTGACCTTCAGCAGCCAGATAGTATCTCTGCTGCCCTGTCATGGAGGCCCCATGGGATGTCGTGGACTTGGTCCTTCAGAGATCACTGCGGTCCTTTGGGTGGGAATGCCTCCTGCCAGCTCCCGCGCGTCTTGCCCATGTAGAAGAAAACTCTAGGAGCAAACTCTTTTCCCATATTGATGTTTGCCAATTAAAGTTGTGCTGTATGTTGTATGAGGTGGCAGAACAGAGAACCAAGCAGGATTTGCAGCTATCTAAGGAAGAGCAAATGCAAAGAGCATAGTAGAAGGAAAAGAACTCCTGCTACATTTCTACTAGTTTCATTTGGAGTTGATTCAACTATCAGTGTTTTAAAATGTTTTTGAAAAGAGGATGCTTCATAGTTAATGTCATACTTAATGACATAGTTAATGTCAATACATTGTCTCTCCCATTATCTGTGAACCAGGCAAAATAACAGAACTCTTTCTTAACACCTGGTTTGTCTGAACACTGAGTGATTCTTATTGTAAGGCAAGGGTTTTTTTAATGTATTTGCTGCACCTATTACATGCCAGCTCTTATTGTTTCTATACACACAATTGCATTTATGCACATAGGGCAATGTAAAAAACATGGAACCTCCTATTATTGGTTAATGTTAATGTAACTATATTATATGTAAAACCTAATATATTTATAACTCAGAGTATTCAGATTCTTGTGAGATGTCTTTGTAAATATTAGCATCAATCAAGTCTCTACTGACTAAAAAAAGAAAGATTTTACAATATCCAAGGAACTGTCGTCTTTTAGTAAATTCACTTTGCTATTCTGTTGTAATCATCTCCATCTTTAATTTCTGAGGAAGTTAATTTCTTGACATCACCAAGCAAGTGCTAGCTTTTTTTTCAAACCTTCCTATGTTATTGCCAACTGTACAAAAATACCTGTCTGTTTCTTTTGAGCGCATGTTTTCATACAGGTAATCCTTCCAATGGCATGCAGAAGCCTGATGTAAATTATATTTTGCTCAGTTAACATGGCAGCATATTGTGGTGCTTTTTGGGGCTGGGTGGAGCCTGAGAATGAAGGGCTGGCAGCATTTTTTTAAAAACTGTCCAAAGCAAATGCTTCATATTTATTAGTCTCTTGGAGGAGTATTTTAAAAGTCATGAAGCTATTTGTTCCTAGAAGTAAATTATTGCACGTACTGAAAAGTGTGTTGGTGTTCATGAGCAATAATCCAAACAGAACAAGTTAACTTCTACATATCACAACAATCGTTTATAAAGATATATTGCTTCTGTGTGGTGCCATCTCAAGTTCACTTTAAAGGTAGACTTTGATTTAATCTGTTTAAACTGAAGTCGGTATTCTACAATAGAAGTTTGTGAAAGATGCATGAAAGGGCTGACTGAGGGGAAGTGTGTGGGAGGGGAAGAAAACAGAGAATTATTTTGCATCTTTACCTTTCTGAGATGATTGCTTTAGGCATAGGAAAGCGACTTCACTGACTGAGCCTATACTTTCAATGTTAGTATGGCAGTTCAAAATCTTAAATTAAGGTCCCTTCTAGTCCATACTGGTATTTCTTCACCCCTTTGCCTTAGGATATGAGATTATTTCTTTTCTAATACCATCCTTTTAGGATTTCCATAGTAACGGTACCCCACTGAAGCTTCCTGCAGGCCCAAAGCTCTATTTACTATTGCTTTTTAGGGTCTGTGCATACTTGGTTTTCTCCATTTTTTTTCTTTAAGCTTTCTTGAGACATCACTTCGTACAAGTTTGTCTGAATGCTCTCTGCATTATTTTTTTTTTATTAAGAGCAAAGTAGATTTTATACTTCATCCCCAAAAGGCAATGTAGATAAAATTGCTAGGAAGCATGAGGATGTAATTCTTGCCTACAAAAGAGCAATCTGCATTGCAGCAAGAAAAAAAAAAATCTCTCACTGAGAGAGATCTATGAACTTTTCCTGGTATTTGTAGAACACAGCCCATGAATGTGTCTTGTAATATTTCTTTTATTTAAAGTTTACCAACAGTTCCTTATTCTTAATTGTGTCTTCATTTCTCATTGTTTACATGGCATTTGAGAAAGGCACTGCTGATTTTAAACCATCAGCATTATGTGCTGAATGCTCAGTTCTGTTTCTAAGCCATTGGATATTGTGTTTTCTTTGTACTTTGTGGAAGCTGAGGGGACAACAGAAAAAGACTGCAAAGCATAATCCTTCCAAGTGTAATCCCAGTGAAAGAAAACATAAATAAAACCACTTGTATTCTGGCATTCCTTTTTCCCTTTTGTTATTTCTGCAACTTGGCACGTATTCCAGTAAAAGTATAGAATGTTTCTCTATATTGCAGAATCGTGCAATAGTCACTGAGAATTTCTTCTTTTTAGTACGTATAGCGTAAATAAAATTGAATTTCCAAATATTGCAGTGCCTCTTAAAATAGCTAGATTGAGCATAGCCGGGTGAGGATGAGCTCTTCCCATAAAAATACATATTCTTCTTGGCTTAACATTGTATGTGAAGCTGTTTCATTCCACAGTTTACAGACTCAAGTCTGAACCGGTACCAGAAGGAGAGATGTCAGGGTGTGTTGGTGTTGATGTTAGTTTTCTTGATTATCACTGAAGTTCAGTGTCAAAAATAGACTGAGCAGTTTCTGTTATATAAACCTGTTATACAGGAGATCAGACACAGGAGTTCAGAAGCCAGCATAAATACCCGGAGCTACCCAGTTGGTACAACAGTCCCCTTGATTGGCATGGGACAAAGGTTTGCTCAAGCCCTTGATTGTTCTTACTAAACTCCAAACTGCTCAAGGGAGAGATTCTTCTTGTTTGTGGTTCCCACTTGGGTTGAATACAATTCAACACCATTATTGCTATGGAGACTGTTGGACCACCTTCCTATTGGATGCTGGATTAAAAGGAAACAAAAAAAAAAATCAAATATATTTCCTTCCATTGTATAAAATTTTTCTCAGTATTATGAAGTCATAACTCCTAGGATGCAGACAGACTTCTTTCTGGATTCTAAAAGAGATTCGTACAAGAAGTTTGACTACCTGTATTCAAAACAGTGAGTTATATTTTTGTAGGTCTTTTCTACCAGCAAAAGTATAAAAATTTAAAATGGAACTGTGCCTTGAAACATCTGTATGTAAGCTTTAGAGGTTTTTTAATCTTTTGCCTTTGTTAAATATCCAGTGTCATTAGAAAAACAAGCTGTGGACTTAATAAGTTATGGTGACATTCAGTATTCAGAGTGTTGAGTCCAAGTTCGAGCACCAGGAAAGGAAAAGTTGACCCAACCTCAGATGTAGTACTTTTCATGTAAATACACAAAAGAAGTACAGAGTTATTAAGTATGGTTTGTTTTATTAAACAGTGATTTGCTGTAAGTTAAATTCACAAGAGATGTGACATTTCTAGATAGTGTTTCATTCCTGAAAATGTTTGTCTTCTAATGAGAATATATAAATTCTGTCATAAATCTAAAGTGCCATTATCTTTTTTATGTTTTATAAAGCTATATAAAGTGCAAATAGTTATGATGTGAAAAATTTAGATTAAACTATTTTTTAGGTAAATACATGTTACATATTTTGAGTTACAGTAATTGTTTTGATTACTTGAATTCAAACATTACCCTTATTCTCCTGCTAAGCACTCCAAAGTCTAACAAAGCAAAGTTTTATAACTAACCTGAACAAAAGCAGAGAGAATTGTTCAAAATAGCTATTTCCTATCAGTTTAAAATATCATCAGGTGAAGCAGCTGTTCTTGTTCTTAATAGACTCTTTTGAAAAAAATTTCATAGTTTAATGAAAAATGTCTCTTCTCATAAACCTTAAAATGCTCACACATGTAAAAAGTCATAATGTTTTGGCAAATAGTTCTTTGTAAGGAATGTGCATGAGACGTACCTGTTCCATAACTGCAACACTGTATAAAGCATCCTCAATAGTGTCGGAAGAGCAAGCTAAAAAAAAAAAATCACAAGTCCAATTGTCCACACAAGTATTTCTATGAAGTCGGTGGGACTACTTGTGTGAGAAATTGCTTGCAGGCTCACGGTAAAGTGAATTCAGGAAATAAGCCCATAAAAGTTGGGAGAATAACAACAAGCGGGATTAATTGTCTCTCTCTCTTTTTAGGAGTCCATGGATCATCTTTTGTCCTTGACATAAAGGATTTCCTACTTAAAACAAGTCTCAAAGAAAGAGCCAGATCTCTGATGGGCCCTTTTTGCTGCTCTGTTAATGTGGAAGCCAAGTGGTGTAAGCACAGTGGTGATCATGGCCCAGAACAATCTATTCCAAAAATATACATCGATTTGAGAGGAGGACTGCTGCAGGTCTGTATAAGATAGTTGTGGTTCTGTTATTGAGCTGGACTGGATTTGGGTGATTGAGATTTCATAAATTGTGTGAAAACCCATAAAGCTTTGCAGTCTACAACAGTTCATTGAGTTGGGGGGTTTCGCTTGTTTGTTTTGGGTGTTTTTTGTTTTACCTTTTAAAATAAGTATCTAGTCCTTTCACGTAAAACTGTCGTTTGAAAAATTGTATGCAGTGTTTTGTTTGTTTTGTTTTTAATACTGGTTAAGCCACGTATTATAGCTGTATGTGTGTGTTCCCTTAAAACTACTGGATCAAATTACTAACACTTAATATCTAGGACCCTCTTCTGATGTGTGTGTGTTTGTCCATGAGCTGTGTGTCTGTAATGCCTAGGGGTAGCTTGAAGAAATACATATCCTTTCTGTTTAAACTTACACCAGTTTCTCAGGGGAGTAATTATAAACTGTTGTTTGTAGCAATTAATACTCAGTTTTCCATGCTATCCTCTCCTTTTTGGAAGTGCCCACAACTTGAAACCAGTCCAAGAAGCATGGGAGTTCTTGAAATGAAAAATAGATTCTGTGAGGCTTAAACAAGTGGGCTTTAAGATATGTCTTGTTTTAATTATTTTTATTGTAGTATCTATACACACCAAATGTTTTAAAATAAATATATAAATCAAGCATATATAACACAAAAAGGAAATTTTGACATTCAGTCGTATCATTAGGTCTTTTCCCAGAATCGGCATTAGAAGTTCTTAAAGCCACAGAACTGGGAATAGGGCTAATTGGATAATATGAATTTTAAAATGTATATCTCTTAATGAATACATAAAGTCGTTTGTTTCTCTGCTTCTTTTTTATTTGTTATTTACAGGTACTTGGCTGAGTACTTCTACATAATAATAAACAGTGAAGGGAGGTTCCTCAAAACTTTGGGGTTTTGACAAGGACCAGAAAAATATCTATAAATTTGAGAAAGCCATTTATTATTAGACCATACACTGGGATAACTAGCTTTTGCAGAAAACAATTAAGTATTTGGTCTGTCAGAATAGATTTGAGAATGCTAACAAGAGCATTAGCAATTCTGTCTCAAATTAATTTATTTATGGCTAATGATTTTACCAGCTCTAAACGTGACCTCATAGTATACCACTGTTAATTTGTATTGCAGCAGAGCCTTAGAGAGCCTCTGTGAAACTGGTGTCCCATCTGTGAAAATTGTAGTAGGAGTTCCATACTCTGGAGTTCCAGCTGCCTAAAAATAAAATAAATAAAAGTGTGGGGGGAAGCATTCCTCCCTCCTCTGTCAGTGGGGGACTGAGACCCCTGGGATGGGCTTAGGTGACACAGAGCTCCTTTGAGGTGGTGATAGACCAAGTCTGGGGCCCCGAGGCCAGAGGTACTCTAGAAACTGCTCTTACTTAACGAGATGACCTGGGGACTATAGCTCAGGATTAGCTGCAGACATCTTTCAAGTCTTGGTTTATTCCATGGGCTTACATATAGATGCAGAAGAAGGAAAAGCTACCTTTTTGACAGCTGTACTACACTCCTTTTGGGCATCTTCTGTTTTTCATATTTGAAAATTAGTATTCCCCAGTGGAAAAATTTGCACTACTTGTTATGTGCACAACTGACTTGTTTGCTTTACTCCTACCCTTACCCATGGACTTTTAAGTTATTGTCTGGTGATTTTGATTTCATCCCACACTGGTTCTAAGTCTTAATTTTCATTAATTGCTAGTTGACTCCTTATCTTCCCTGTTGCTTCTGGGCCCACTTCTGCACATGAAGACTAAAAGACTTCTCCCCACTGACATGATTCTCTCAAACAGGAGTTTGATTTGAGAAAAGCAGTGCTGCTTATCAAAGCCAGGAGAGAGGAACTTGCCTTTTAGTTTGCTGTGACATGTATGAATCTTCTGGACTTTGAATGCCAGTTTTTCTTAAATATTTTTCTAAATTTCTGTTTTAAACTTTAAAACATCAAATTTTTAAACCCCACACGGAATTTAGAGCACATCCAGTTCATATGCTGTATATACTTAAAATTTGTGCTTGAGATCATCTTTCATATGTCTTTCTGGTCATCTTCTTTGTTGTGTTTTTAATGCATTCCAGAATTCCATTTCTGGAGCACCACACTCTTTGAACAGTTCAAACTTTGCATCTTTAAGGTTTTTTTTTTAATATCTTAAACTGCAAAACTGTGACTTGTCCTAGCATTAGGTTCTCTGCTCAGCTGTAAGTCCTTGCGTATCACTTTCAAGTTCTGTGTTCTCCCAGGCAGCATCAGTATCAGTCGTAAGTGGTAAGAATTAATGCTTTATTTCAAATGATGAGAAAAATTAATTTGCCAAATGGTTTTATAGAGATTTCTTGTTGCTCCTGTTCTTTATTTTCACACCTTGCAAGCACTTAAGGTATAAGTAGAGTGGGCTGGAAGCTGTATAAAGTTCTTACTGGGGGAAGTCCTCTATCGGGGAGCTTTATTCCTTCAAAAAAGACTCAGTATTTGCATGTAATTGTTTTGTCTTTTCTCTTTCTCTTTCCTTCCTTTTTTTATTTTTTTAACAGGTTTTCTGGGGTCAAGAGCATTTGAACTGTTTAGTTCTTCTCCATGAGCTTCTGTGTCAGTACCTCACTAAAAAGGGGAGTGTAGAGACATTGGTATCTGAACATACACACCCCCCTTGTTTTTCTACGGAAAGGAATCAGGCCTCCAAAACTGAGCATACCTCAGATGATCTGAGAACAGGCCTGTTCCAATATATACAGGATGCAGGTAAGAAGAATATTGTTGCTTCCTTCTTTTTTCTTTTTTCTTTACAGTTATAAAGTAAATACAGTAGTAACCAGTAACCTATTAAAAAGATTACTTACTTCTTACAATGAATACTTGATTTATATTTTTTTTGAAAAGCAATTGAAAAGCCATCTGCTAGAATGAAAAAAAAATACTTTTTAAATTTCTTTCCATTAAGCTGCAATCTTTTAAAAGTCAGGGAAATTGCTTTATGTTCTCTCCTTTTGATCCTGAGGGGTTTATTTTTAACTACTTTGGTCTCATAAACCAGCATGTTTCTTTCTAGAAATGATATAACAGATTATAGCTTTCTTTCATTTGACAGAAGCACAAAAACTGCCCAGTGCCTATGAAGTTGTTTTTTACAATGAAAGTGAGGATAGCCCAGGAATGATGTTGTGGAGATATCCAGAACCCAGAGTGCTCACTCTTGTAAGAATTAACCCTGTTCCTTTTAATACCACTGAAGACCCAGATATTAGTACTGCTGACCTTGGAGATGTTCTTCAGGTGGGTAATGAGAGTTTTCTATTTCCATTAACAAAAATAAATGTTACTGATGTAAAGTGAATGTTTTCAAACTTAGGTTTATTAAAAATGAGCACAAAATAAATGTCAGGAGCTCTGTAAAATAAATATGAGGTAAATTCCACAGCTTGAGCACATTTTTAGTTATAAAACTATTTGTACAAACATTTTAACTGCTTACCTGTAGAGTTTGTCCATGACAAAATTATATTGGGCTACAGACTTCTGGTGAGTATACACTTCTGGTTTGCAAGAATGCCGGATTTTTTATTCCGTGTTTCTGTATTTTGTCCATCAGCCTTTGCTTAAAGACTTACTTTGATTTGAAGCTGAGACATGTGAGAAAACACCTGGTCTCAGATTGCCAAGATTCAGTGTTATCATTAAAATCTCCAATCTGGCCATCCTCTCCTGTGTCTGTGCTGGCAGATGGCTCTGCTTCTTCTGGTAAGATCCACAGGATAAAGAGAAAGGATCCATTTTCTCTTGTTTTGCTTTGAGAGGGTTGAGGTGGGCCATCCAGTTTGTGTGAGATCATGGAACTGCCCTTCAAAGGAGGGGTGAGTGCTGCAGCTGTGTGGCTCTGTGCCCCAAAAATAGACCATACCTCAAGATTACACTGATTGCTAGCTCGCAGAATTTTTGCTTTCTCAAGTATGCAATCAGGTGGTTACATTCTCTCCTGTCCAGTATAATTAATTTTTATAAATTCACCTACTCCTTGCATACCTATTTGGATATTTGCTCAGTTTTAATTTTGTTAATATAATTTTCTTCTCTGTATTACAAATCGGATCTGTCATTTTTTTAAATCCAAATCCATTTGTTATTCAGAATGGTGGTGTAAGTCCAGGGAAATAAATATCTCCCAATTCTTCCTATTTGATCAGAAATGTTGACTTATATTTCATTATTGCTCTAACTTTAAAAATTGCTTTTAAAATTGAATTATGCACCAATATGCTTTGAGTTATGGGTAAGTAGGGTAATCTTCCTCAGATAAATGGTATAATGTTATTACTGTGCACATACTGTTAGTGAGATCATATAAGTGTCCTGCCAATTTCCTTGCCCTCTAGACAGTCAAATGTCAGCTCCTTTCAGTTATATGAAATTTAAAATGAAATGGAAAAAAATCAGCTCCCCTTGGCATGAGGTTTGAATCAAAGATCAAAAATTGTGTTATTGTGACCCTATTAGGTCACTATGGAAGCCAGTGATTTGCCTTCTTTCAGATGGTATTTTCAGAGCATAGCACACCAAGTTTTTGGTATAATTGCATTAAGCTCCCATTATAGATAACAGACATCAGGAACGTAATATATGTGCTTGTGAATTAATATGACCCTGAACAGGGGGAATATCGATGGTTCTTCAAGTGGGTAGACACATCTAGACATCTAGTAGCACACACATTCTTTTGTGCTTCCATGCTACGTTCTAGAGAAAAGAAGATAGCTGCAATCCTCTTTCATTCCTCTTGAGATTGCCTCGGACAGTCAGATAGAAACTGGGAAGCACCCAGCTACTAGTGGTCAGATTCTGTCAGCTTCCACTGGTCTTCATGAAATTCTTCAGATTTGCATTTAATCTTACACATTGACCACAGAGAACTGTTTCTATCAGTCATCTTTAGGTTTGTGGTCAAGCACCCCTTTATAGCTTCCCTCCATGATGCTTTTTACTGTGACACACTCTCATCTCAAGGTCTGTCAACTTTATGATTAATTAATTCTTAGTAAGTCCTATATTACTATCTTGGGCTTTCAATTACAGGGGACGAGATGAAAGATATCATTCAAATTAGAGGACATCTATTCAAAAAACTGTGCTCTTGGGCACATGAAATGAAGAAAAGCCTACAAGAGGATCCACTTTTTAGTAGTGGGCCATTAATTGTGGCAGTAATTGTTGCCTGGCCGTAGGTGGTGATTTATCACATTTTTCAGAGATGGCCATGCACCCACACAGAGCAGCTCTGCACAATATAGATAAACAGCCATTTTAAACATAGACAGTAGGGGTTTTTTATTAGTCTGACATATCTATATGGGTGGAATAAGTAATACAGAGTAATTTTACACATTCTTTAGATAAATTGGATTTACAGAATACTCATCTCAAACTTTATTTTCTCATTTAAATTAATCATGAGGCCTTTCATCATCTCCAGTTTTTTCCCCGTATGGATATATGTCTGTTTCTTAACATACTGTATTTGGTGCATATGGAAAATTCACAAAAAAAAAAGAAAAAAGACAAAACAACACTTCTATTTTATTCACTTCTTAACATGAAACATTAAAGGAACATCTGCAAGCCAAAGACTTCAGTTTTTTTGAAAAAAGAATCTAAATTTAAAGACTATAATGATATAAATATATTAAACATATACTTTAAAAACTCTCCCAGGACTGTGTATATCTTCAAATTCTAGAAGGACCCATAATGTCACCAGCTGTGTTAGCAGTCTCCCTTAATCCTTTACTTCACATATGCCCAGACAAAGGTGCACTTCTGTAGTTTGTCTTGAATTAAAACTTTGCCAGTTGAATGTTCTTTCTTTCCAAGTAAGTTGGTGTGACATTTCATCTGTCTTTCTATCTTTGCTAAAATTCTTTTGGCATATCGTTTTAATCATAAGTAGGCTTTTTGGTTTTATAGCTATTCTTCAAATTCATGGAACTTGCAAAAGCTTCACCATAAAGAGAATTTTTCTAGATATTGAAGTTGTGTGTCATCTGCTCCAGCCAAAGAATAAACAAACAGCTTCAGATTGTAAAAGTTTATATAACTATATTGTTTCTGTAAAATCTTACCTTGCTGCTATTTCTAATTTTCCCAAGAGCTTATTTTTTTGTACTTGGATGTTGTAAAGGTAAGCTTTTTCACTGCTCAAGTTTCTAATTCTTTATTTTTTTACAATCCAAACATTATCACTTTTATTTGTGGAGGGACAAGGAAGAACTGATGTTTCTACCATGGCATAGCATGTTGCATTTTCTTTAGCAAGTTTAAATCGAAGTTTGATCTATTTGCATGAAGGAAGTGAGAAAAAATCCTAGATACACTGGCAAGAAACTGCATCAGGATTGTATTTCTTTTGTGAGATTGAGAGTATCTAAAGTTGTTGTTCTTCCTGTTTATCAGATATCACAGCCCCTTTTTATTTAATTTTTAATCCCTCACTGTTCCGTTCTCACATGCTAAAAATGTTCTTTGGCACTATGTTATTTAGTGTTCTTTCAGATAACTAGTATTTCATGAAAGACCTTTAGACCTCCCTGGTACCTTTTTTAAGCAATTCCTGTTCAGCAACATACGGTGTTTCTTATCCTCAGGTACTGAAGCCACTGTCTTGCATAACTTCTAGCCCTTTTTGACCTGGAAACCTATTCTTGTTTTACTCCTGCTGTGTCTACATCACTGCCGAGATCTTTTCTGAATATACCTTCTCAAGATCATTTTAAAGTCTATCTAGTATTATTTGCAAGTTCTTACTAATGAAGAAAGTGCATACACAGGTATTGGTTTTGGAACACAAAATCAGTGGCAAAAATCAATTTGCCACTTCGTTTACAAGTGTTTTGGGTGAAACTTTGTACATCTAACTTAAAAAAAAAAATGGGGTTCCGTATCAAGAGAGGCACGCACTATGGATGTAGAATATTCCTCTGTTCTTTTATACTGAACATATTTCTATTTCCTTGGTCAAAACTATTGACTCTTGACTGTTCTATCAGCTTCTGTTTCATTTCTGCTAATGGTTCTATGTTTTCCATGTTGTGAGATTTTTTTGATTGGGGTTTAGAAAGCTCTAGATACAGCTAAATATAATAGTAAAGGTCAATGTGAGATGAAGGAATGCACACACAAGAGCAGTAGGATCATGTTCTCATAAGAAGAAAAAGTAAATGGGCTGTGTCTTGTCGAAGTAATGTGATAAATATTGCTCTAATGTATAAAGGGAATCTACAGCAAAGACCTTCAGGCAGCAACGCAAATGTTGGTAAAGGCATACCCTTTTGATCTTTACTATTGCTGAGATTATTTTTTGAATACATGGAAAAAAGAAAGCATATTCCATCAATAACTTCATTTAAGGCAGTGTATGTTTCATAAGAGTGAAGTTAATCCCAGCACTGACTCCATCTAATGTCATGTAAACCAGGGTAATCCATTACTGCCCAAATCAGCAAGGGCAAAGGGTAGAATGGTGTTGATGTGAGAATCATATTCACACCTCAGGAGCAGAGGAAACTCCAAACTTGGAAAAGTTTCACAAAATTAATTCCAAAGATAACAAGCACGTAGCAATGCCATTACTTAAATTGGGACAAAATATTGAAGATTGACATTGGTAGATCAAAAAGAGAGACTTTCTCAGTTACAACAGGTGAAACATTTAAATCATTCAAGTAGCTTGCTGGTAAGAAGAAAGTCTTGTAGTTGAAGATATGTGGACAAGCAACTTTAAAAGCCTATTTTATTATGTACTTAAAGAAAACATGTACACAAAAGCAGAGAGATAAAGCCTACTGCTCTGCCTCCACAATAGTTAATGTTAACATTTAGGACACTCTCTTGTGTAGATAATTTCTATAGTAAAAATTGTGCAGATGTTCATAGATCTGTCTCAGCAAGTATTCAGATGTGAAGACTTAAGGTATGCCTCAGTTTCCCAGTTTAACATTAAACTGTGTTCTAGGAGGCAACCAGCTCATCATTATAGAGCAACAGGTCTTTTATTTGCTCTATGACATTTTTGTTCGTAGCAGTTGAAGGTAGAATCTGTTGATGGAGATGATTCTCATTCTTGTCCGTTGTATGTCTTCCACTGAGGGCTTTGAAGCATGGTAATAGACTTCAAGCAGAATATGTTTTATAAAGTATATAAAATGTTTCCTGTAGGTATATCAGAGTGGTGGAAGCAACTCAGGAGCAAAAGCATGCTAGACAGTCTAAATTGCAGAGGAAGGGCTTCATAATCTCTCTCCTCATCTCCCAAATGATGAGACCATCAGCTTGAGCTGGTTACAAGGACAGCTGAAAGAGAATTTACAGCTATTTCCTCCATCCTGATTGTTCTGGTTGCTTTGGAAATATGGCATTAGGAAGAAAGGAGTAAGAGTAATTTCTAATTCTAGACAATAGTTTATGGTTATGCAGATAATGCCACTGTTCCAGGATATAAATGATAATTGAAGAATTCCACACCATAACAAGGGGCTGTATTTCAGAGCTGTTACGTAAAGCTAAATTCAGCCATGCTTGTATAGTTCCTTGCATCTGTCAGGTTGCAGCAGTTGAGAAAGGAAAAGTGTTCTTCATTTCTGTGGTATTCTTACCATTTGAAGGAGGAAATTGTAGGGAAAAGGGTTAGTGATTCAGTAGTGACCTTTGAACTGTACAGATACGACGGGAGTTAGCTACATTTAGGCATTTAAGCTCAAAGAAAGTGCTGCTGGATGTCTGTGCTGTGAGGCTTAAAACTGTGCTTGCACTATGCTTCTAGTTTCCCAAAGTCTTCCTGTGTCCTACTGCAGTCTTGTGAATCTCAGATTTATGTATGCCTTTGCCTCTGATTAGCCTGTGTTGTTTTACTTTTCTGATTTCATCTGGACCACATTTCTAGATCATTTTTCTTTATCAGGAACAAGGTTAACAGGTTTGGATTGGCAGGGGAGAAAGCAAAGACTGAGGGGGGCTCAGCAAGATAGGAAAGCAATGTGCATGCCATCAAGGAAGTATTCTGCTTTTCTGTGCAAGCAGGTGAACAGGACGTACAAGTGATTTCCTGTACAGCTGGAGGCCTCTTTTAGCTAGGGAACTTTTCACAGAGATGCTCCATCGTAGAGTTATCTTTCCAATAAGGAGTATTGCTGGCACTGCTCCACATCTCAAAAAGCTATGTATTGTCACAGGAGCATTTACACAAGTGGCCATGGATTTAAAAGGTGGAGAAAAACAGATTTGTCTAATCAAAGTGGTCATATAATGTGTAATGCTCCAAATTCTGAGTTCTCTGATTTATTTAAGCTGCATCACCAATACAGACTTAAAATTCTTTCTCCTGGATTGTCATCCAGTGAGAAATACAAGCTGTTACAGCTTAGAAGACAAAAGGAGGATAATCTATGGCATTTATTCGTTTCTCCATGTGAAGTTAAAATATCTACAGAGCTATAGCCTGTAGAATTCTTTTGTAGGTTTTTTTGTATTTGAGGATGTTTCCCTTGCATACCTGCCAGGTTTTCCTATTGCATGCAAGTATAGTCAGCATTATAACAATTGATGAAAAGTTGAATGTGTGCTGAGGTCTCCTTTTTTGGCCTTTCTTCTTTATACTGTCTCCTAATAAACAGAGCACTTATTCCTGGTTTAGAAAAGGGTTGATTAAATTAGCCAGATCTCAAGGTCTATTGGAGAAAATAAGAGCAGTGAGTATAGTTCTGAGATTCCAAGGGCTTAACTGAGATTCAATAAAGATAGGTAAATGAGAGCATTCTGGTAAAATTCACTGAGAGCATTTGCTGCGATGGTGAAATCTCTTTTAGGAGAAGGTGAAGTATTTCCAACTTCCAAAGGCTAGGATTCAAAAAATTTTCTGTTGCGTTGCTTTACATGCTCACACTATTTAAATAAAGCATTTGCAAACTCTGCAGTCTGAAATCAGATGTTTTTCGACACTGTCAGCCAATAAACAGTCATTTTCTAACACCTTGTGGTTGTTTAAACAGTGGCTTAAGGAAGCATGAGCTTAAGAATGACTGACATTAGACCTACTGTAAGTCATTATTTCAGGAAAGATTTGACATGACAGTCAACAGGAAAAGAATTATGATCAATGTCAAAGACATTCATTTTTCCTTTTAGCAGAGAATACCTCATTTTTGGCTGGCTCTGCTTCCTTTTTACTTTCATTCCCTGTTGGGGCTACAGTGTTCAGCTGGGCATTTGAGAGTCTGGGAAAAGAGAGCTTTTTGGGAAACCACAAATTTTATTCATGTTTGATTTATTTCTTATATTCCCAAAGCAACAACTATTTTGGAAATCCAGATGATTTGTGTGTGACAGGTTAGTGATTTAAGTTCGTAGTATTATTAGATAATAAGCTGTAAAGTTCAACCATGCTTATCGATAAACCTGTCGGTTTGCAGTTTTTTGAATCTACTGCTGTGTATTTCGGTACTATCTTCAAATATTCAGGCTTTTTAGATGGATGGTGAAATAATTTGTCTAGCTGTTGTGTACTGTTCAGAAGGCAAATTCGGTGTTTTGTCTGGAATTCCGCTTTTTAAAACTTAACGTTGCTTGATAATTCTATGTCTTGATATTCAGAATTACTGTACTAGTCATGCTGTACATAGACCTTATATGGTGTTTTTGTGATCTCTATACTGTATGAAGAGTTGCAACAAGCTTGAAATTAAACAATACAGTGTAACTATTGAGCATATCTGATAATAATCTAGAACTGTGACGAATGCAGCGTTTGCATCCCTGCCTGTGTACAAAAATGGACACACAGGTCATCGTGTGAACAACTGGTCTGTTTAAGAGGGCTGAGGGCTTGCTTTTAGACTGAGCCACTTACACATCAGATAATCTGGACGTGAGCAAGTTTTATGATGCTGGGCAGAATTTTGCACATGTTTTTGAAAACTAAGATTCTCTGATGATTACTGATAAGTATTGTCTTCATTTTCTTGCAAGGAAGGAAATAGAGGCTAAAGGAGTAGAAGTGCTACACAGTGAGTCTTAAGCAGATGTTGCAACAGAGCCCATTCTCTTTAGGAATTCCAGCTTTAAACATTATTTGTGAACTTCCTTTCCTGAGAGTAGGATTATCTCAGACTTTACCATTTTGTTTCTGTATTTTATGTGTATAATCTTAATTATTTTGCTGTGTGATCTTAGTGTTCACTGCATTGAGATGAGACTCTATCGTTTGGCCTACAGTTTCTGTGCAGTCTGCAGGGAGTTAAGCGTAACTTGTTGGGAATGTTAATGGAAGTTGTGCATAATTTGCCTGTGCATCACACTGAAATTTACCCTTTGGGGTTACTGAGCCAGTGAAAATTCTACCGGGTGCCAGAGGACTGACGAAACCATCAGATTATCTTAATGACAGATTTATACTCTCCTCGTGTTCTGTACTTTTCAGATTTTGTAACTCTGATTTATGAAACTTTGCAAACCAAAGTCCTCCCTTCTGTGGTACTTCTTATAGGAATCGGGCTTTACTGTGGTGAGAATATGTGGTCAAAATAGCCCATATACCGAAACTTATGCAGTAGTTTATATATTAATAGACTGCTACCCTTGATCCCAGAGGTGACTACATTTCAACAGCATAGTGCTTATATTGTTAATAAATACTGAAGCTTAGAAAATGAAAAGTCTTGAACAAAACGTAAAAGACTGTTCCTGAATCAGAAAAGGAAAGGAAGTATTGCAAGAAGTAGGCAAGTCCCTAATATACCCTCCTATCTATATACTTTTGTTTCTCAATACTCACAACAATACATTAAGACCCTAATAAATTAAATTAAATACTCTTGCTGTTAGAGGAGCGAGTGATCTTCACATAAACTCAGTCCCAAGATGAATGACAGTTAGTAGAAAAAAATGTAGTACATCCATTTTCCTTTTTAAAAAGTCCTGGGGAAATCTTCTGAGTTGTAGCATAGTGCTAGTCTGTGCTTTCTTAACAAAAGCTGTTAGTGTTTTTAGTATAATTTTTCCATAATGAAAAAAGCCAGTATCTGTGACAGATTACATTACTATACACACCTGCATTCGCTCTGAACCTGCTAGCCTGATAAATTGATAAGATAAGTTGGTCACATGTTGTTTTAAAAAGCCAAAGAACATAGTTTCTAATAAAAGAATGCTACATATTTCTTCTAAAAGGTTAAAAAGCATTTCTCAGGGCTCTTAAATTACCATATTCTGATACCAAGGGAAAATAAAACCTGGGCTTAGAGTCTTGTTTGTACTTAGAGGGCTTTCCGGACAGGAAGGCAATCTTGATGCAATTCAGTAAGCCACAATACCAGTGGGGCATTACAGGTGAAAAATTTGCAGCTGTACCCCTCACCACAATGTATTACAACTGTACAGTGGAATATTTCCTGTACAGAAATAGGGCTTGGTTAACTTTGTTTCCCAAGAGTAGATCACATTAAAATGTTATAAAATCATGATTTCCTGCATTTGAATACTTGTGGTTTCTCAACTGGTTCCAATATTACAAAGGGTTTTTTATAGCTTCTATTAGTTGAAGATGTATAGAAGCTTTTTTCCAGTCAGCTAAAAGGCAGTTATGTATTTTTAAAGAACAATTTCTCTCAGAAGGCAGGAGCTTTCTTTCACATCTCTTTCTTATAACTCTATTTAATATTTATTTTTTTTTAAATGCAGAACAGATGTAAATTTAAATAAAATTAAATAAATATGCTAATAGGATCATAAATAAATTTGTTAAATGGAGTTGAAAGAGCTGAGGTATATGTTATTACTCAGAAAGCAAAATAGTAGTTATTTTCATTGTTCAGCCAAAGACCTCAGGATGGATAGGGGAAAAAATTAAATTAAGCAGATACTGCATATTCAATTTTAAAGTGAGTCTTTATAGTTTAAAAGTTCTAGCTTTAGGACAAAATTTGTTACACTAAATTCAAAGAGAAATAAAACAAATTCTGTGAAGAAATTTTATATGGGATAATTTTGAAAAACTTCGCCAGTTGTGGTTTGTTGTTATTCCTGCGTGTTGAAAATTGAGAGTGCACCAGAGTGGAATAGCTGCCCAGATTATTGGGGTACATAATATATCAAAATGATGTCAAAGTACGGAAAACCATAATAAAAATACAAATGAGATTGAGCCAGGGGACAGCAAATACTTTGTACAGATAGAACATTTTTAATCTTAGTACTACTGCTAATCCTAATACTCCTAATACTAATACTGGCTATATTTTTACCTCACTGTAAACCACTACATCTTTGGTTTTGGCGGGGTTTTTTTTGGATCTTCATGAAAAGGGAAAATTAGTGGTCTGTAGCTGTGGCAAGAGTGGCTGCTGATACGGTACAGTCTTAGCCCTGAGGAAGGCTAAAAAAATGTTATCCAACGGGGAGTTTGGTTTGTAGCACAATTTCACAATGTCAATCACATAAGACAAACAGGAATGTGGATGTTGAGGTGTCCAAGATTTGTCCAAAATGTTGTTCCACTGATCAGATTGCATTGAGTATGTCGTGTGAACAGGCATATTACAGAGGTTTTACTTTATTTAATATTAATTTTCTTTTAAGCGTGTTTTCTACATAATTTATTTTTCTGCAAGGTTTTTTTTTTGTATAAATAATGCTTCAAAATCAAATTTAAAAGTAATGTTCTTGGTAGTTATTGCCAAGAATTTTTCCCCTAATAAAAATCTGGATAAAGCTTTTTTATTTCCTACTACTGTGACTTCTGTTCACCTAATGGGAGAAATGTATTTTTAAGGCAGTTGGCCCTAAAACAGAAAAAAATACCCTAATAACAGAATAGCTTTATTACAGAGCAATCAGTTTATTCATGCTCAGGAAGCTGGAGTTAAAATCTCAGCATGGGTTGGCGTCTGACACAAAGTGCTAGTTTGTATTGTGTTCTGCCTCTGCTTCACTTAGGTGGCCCTGCTTGGAGAAGATAAAACACACACACGCTTCCTGTCTTCTGTGTGCGTTTTCTTGTACAGTAGTTGTTTCTGGAACGAGCATAACTTCATTTCCAAGAGGAAGCGCCCACCATCTGAGGGACTGAGATTCAAGAAATGAGCATTTATTCTGTAGAAGGATATTTTCTAGCAAAAAACACGAATCAAAAGGAAGCATCGCTGAAAGCAACATTAAGCACATTCTTCTGTAACCCAGCTGTTAATATCTGTCTTTCTTTCTCAGCTGGACAAGATGTATTTTGCAGCCTAAGAGATCTGCATATGTATAGTTAAAAGGTCTATTTTTTTTTTATATTGAGTTTAAAAATTATATGCTCCGGTATTTAAGTAGTAAAACAATAATACTTTCGTGTACCCTTCATTCAGCAACCTCAGAGCAGTAGGCAGATGGGACTTGTGGAAGTGCATCGGTGTTGGCCCCGTGCTCAGCTGCAGAGCTCTGCTGTAGAAACACACCTCCTGATAAGTGGTGTGCACTCAAAGCTTTTCAAGTCCAAATTAGCAAAGCAGTCTAAAGCTGGGAGGATAACATCAGGTCACAGGGAAATCTAGAAGCGTGTGATCATGAAAGCCTTTAAAAAGCACATATGGATCAACAGTCATTTCTCTCCCATTGCTTTTTTATTGTTGCACATAACTTTAAGTGGGAATGAGGAGTATCCATGTGGTCAACAGGGTGCACAGCACATGGATGAAAATATTAATATGTAACATACCGTTAACAGATTCTGTATCATTTCTTGACCCCCAGTTTCCAAATAGGAATGAAATTATTCTGGTACAGATAATGTGTGACACAATATATGATG
This sequence comes from Scolopax mira, assembly GCA_004320125.1. NCBI lineage: Eukaryota > Metazoa > Chordata > Aves > Charadriiformes > Scolopacidae > Scolopax > Scolopax mira. Next base: position 170,136 of record BJBW01006420.1, on the reverse strand, counting down.
AATAAGAAAAAACATGATCTGTCACATTGTAGTGCATTAGTGGGAATACTTCATGTTGGTTATTAATACTGTCTTGCTGATAGGTTAACAAGTGTGCAGGAAATTACTTGAAGGATGAAGGTTTTTAAGGGCGTTTTTGAGTTTGTTTGGAATTCTTCCTTTTGGGGTTAAATGTATATGATAGAGGTTTCAGCTCTGCTGAAATTGAGACAGGCTCTATTTGTAGAAAGTTGATGTATGTTCACAGATGTGATTCTTGTAATGTCTGTTAGTGTATTTTCCTTAAAATGAAGCGAAACAAGAGATTCACAGAGAACAGGAAATCCACACTTTCTTAATTCAAAAGATTTCTGCTACAAGGTAACTGTTTCAGCTGAGTTGTTTCTTTGTGTCCTGTACTGGCACTGTCACTAAGAGGCAGCTGCTTTCCTTCCTGTCAGAATTTTAATGTTAATACACCATTTTCATTCTTCATCAGAAAAGTGCCATGCAACTTTCAGGTCTCCTGTGTCTAGAGCCCACAGCACTAAAGAGAATACGAAGGAACCTTCAAATGATCTGCTTTGTTTTACACTGATTTATCTTACTAACATTTTCTGTTACAAGTACTAGAGTTTACACTGTTTTCATTAAGCTTTTCACTTCTGCTTCTGATCTCTGTTAATGCTCTGAAAAAAAATGCATTTGACTGCTGTTTTTGCTCTCTTGCCATAATTGGCCTTCTAAAGAAGTGTTTGTGTCCCTGTACACAAACAGGGTTTGTGTTTGTTTTCCTGCAAAAGGGAACTTGGAGATTCTTGGATAAATCTGAACCTGCAGTTAAATGTTTTTGTACCCCTAATGACAGGGGCTGTACAGCAACGGTTCTTTTTGCATTTTACAGGTGAATAAAATCATGTAAATTCAAACTTTCTTTGAGAGCTAGGAAAAAAGACAAAAAGTTCTGGAGAAGTGTCTGTTGAAGTAGCATGCTTGTTGTTAGCAAAGTTTGTGGTTAGGTACACTTCATTACTGCTTAGTTTTATAGAAATAGCACATGTGGTCACTTTTTCTGAGAGGTAACAATTATCTGAATTACAGCTTAGGTTTTATTCAAATATTTTAAGGTAAAAGTACCATATGTAATTCTACATATGGGGGATTTTTTGTTGCAGCTAATTCACTTATTCCCACTGCCTATGACTCAGTTCTGGCATTATAGCCCATTTCCAGACTTTAACAACTATTATTTTTGGCAACTAATATTGCCCAAAGCTACCATCTTTCCTTAAGTTTACCCAGATCAGGCATTAGTAATAAACCCCCTAGAACAAATAAGGCTAGATATGTAGGAATCAAAAATTCTAAGTCAACTAAGTCTTTTGCAAGCTTCAAACTAGAAAACGTACAGTTTGGGCAGTCCCAAACATGAGCTATATCTTGTACAGACAATCACATAAAGCATGTCTTTGACTTTTTACTTCTCATGTGCAGGTGGTGTCTTGAAACATACTGTCTCTTGCTCTGGTAGGTTTCTTAACTTATTACAATACAGCTAGGAAAAAAATTCCTGACCAAAAATAAAGAGGAATAATCTTTTCAATGTGTGTACCAGCCTGCTTAAATTGTTAGGCGATACGTTTCTTTCTGGAAACACATACTGCTGAGCCCACTGTACCTATTTATTCTTTTTATGTTTTTAAACAATATTTATGAAATCTGGTTTAGGGGGGTTTTTTAAGTTTTGCTCTGCCTTTATTTTCAGTCTTTATTTTCCAATCACTCCATATTACTTTCCTCTAGCCTTACTGGGGAAAGTAATGCATAGTTTTACATATATAATGAGGAAACTTACATAGTTTTATGTTTTTCTTATTGTAGTGCCACTTCTAAAATTCCTTTATTATGCTCTTTTACTTGTTCTTCCAGCTCATCAGTGGGAATAGAATTCATTACCTTTTTTAGCCTCTTTTAAAATGCCCAGCGTGTGCCATTCTGATCCCTTTTTTCAAGAAGCTCATTAGGGAGACTTGCATATTAAAAAAAAAAAAGGGGGGAAACTTCTGTTGTGACATGTAATCTAACAAAAAAAATATACCCTAAATAATAGGATAGCTTTATGAGACTTTTGTTGCAAACGCGTTACTCATCAACATTGACCAGAAAAGATAGCTTAGGTGTTGATAGGAAATAGAAAACACAAAAACAAACCACGTATTCAAATATATTGAAACAGATTCCTAAAAAATCTCATGGTATTTTGGGGATGAAGATTTAAAGAGATGCAGAAATAAATTCTGCTGTATGTAGAATTACCTGTCCAAACATGAAAGGCTGCAACATTTTTTCAAAAATTATACAGATTCTGTTGTAATTAGATAATTCCAACATCTTATGCTGTAGGAAATATGCCAAGTATCACAATATTTTAAATAAAATCAAATGTTTATCACCAATGGAGACTCTGGAGGTTTAGAAATTAAATATGTGAGCATGAATGACTCCACAGTGTAGTATGAAAGCTAGTAAGTGATGGTTGCTGGTTTTGTGTTCATCATTAATGTAGGGGAATTCCTTGGATATATCCACAATTGAAGGGTAGGAATATTGCTGTGGTATTCTAATTTTGAGTGTTTGTCCACAGGCATTAAAGGTTAAAATAATTCAGCAATGAGAAGTTTTGAAGAAATCTAAAACTCTATAGTGACACTGAGAGCAAAAAAAATAAACATAGTGTGAGTTTGAAATATGGCTATGAACACCATAATGTGATGTTTTCTATTGCTGTTGTGCACAGTAATGTTATAGAGTTAGCAACACAGAACCAGGAAAGATGTTTTCTGGGTCATCAAGCCCAGCTCCAGCTTACTCCCAGCAGGGTAATGCTCGTTACTATCTCCGTCTTATTAACAAATCAAGCTGTCCTCAAACCATCCGACCTTTTTCTGTTCAGGTTTCTAACCTTACACTTTATTCATAGAGCAACTCAGTTTTGAGCCATAGCTTCCATAGACCTTTTCTTCTATTAACTATTCCTCTCCAGAGGTGTGCGAGTAGAGAAATCACATTCCTTTTGCTTTACTTCATTTGGTCTTCTCAGACTCTAGTCTTTGAAATTAAATCAGCACTCCTGATTGATATTGCTATCCTACTCTGTTATATACATTACTAGCATTAGGGTTTTCCTGGCAGGTATCAGATACTTTTTTTCCCTCTGTCCTGACCTAACATAATTTTAGTGACTGTGGTTGCATTTTTCAGTCTTCAGGTATCATTGTGACTTGAAAGATGTAGTAAAAATCCATGTGTCAGGTAGCTCCACATGTTAATTTTTTTAGAATTCCTTGGTGATTATTTATGTTCCCTTGCCCTCCCAAGCTTGAACTACTGAGCTCCCTTCAGTAGCTCCCTCAGCTCCTGAATTTTCTTTAACGTTCATTCCTGTTAATTAATCAGCCTGTTGTCACCTGCATGTGCATTATAGGCCTTACTGAGTAACATGGAAGAGTGCGTATGGAGGTTTTTTTCGAACTGTGCCTAGATTTACTTGCATCTCTACCACATTCTTACTTTTTTCCTGGTTATTTATATGTGTACTTGTGTACACAGACAGGGATAAAAAAGGTAATAGAAAATGCATATGCTTTTTTGTTTACGATTTGCTTTATGTCAACTTGACTGTTATTGTTTTTTGAGCATGTACAAGTACTGTAACTGTGGATTTCTGTATCTTAATTCTAAAATCTTCATTATCTTACTGAGTTTGCATTTGTTTTAAATTCATATTCTCATTCACTTTCATGCTATTACCCACCCCACCCCAAAAAAGGAGGCCTAAGACACACTCCTTTAAAATATATGCTTTTATTAAAAACTTGTTTTCTATTGTCTTTTGAAGTGTCTCTAATAATATCGTCACCAATTCAGTGATGCATCCAGGAATAATCCAAATGGGTTATTTACAGTCTTAAAATTAGAGATGTGATTAAACAGAAGCCATTATATATTTATTGGGTTTGGGTCCTCAAAATCACAGAGTTATGTAAATAGATCATGTAATTAGAAATACTTCACGATTTATCCCAGGATTTTTATTCATGTGTTGGCCCACCACAAGGCATTATGTTGCCTGGCATTGTTTTTACTCTACATCTTTGATTATTTTAATATGACAATGAATGGATAATTAATAAATTGATATTTTGTTATGTAAAAGGCTAAAAGAGCTAGTTCAAAAAAAAAAAAAAACCAATGATGATTAGAACAACCTTGATACCATGGTGTGATAACATCTGATGGAATTCTTGGCTGCATAGTACAAATAATGATTTAGTTGAATTGTCATTATTATTGGGGAACAAGTAACTATTTCTGTACCTAGTGAGAGAAAGTTTGAAGCTTTATACTGCAAAACCATTTTAAAACCATTTTAAGTCAAGACAGCTCAGAACCTGAGTAACGGTTACGATTCTGATTTTCTATACGACAGCTTGTATTTATTTAATTTAGTTAGTTTTGCACTTTCCGCATGTACAGTAAATCCCATTATATCTGCAATCAAGCATAAAGTAATTATGCCTTCTCCCTTTTATCACAGATTCCTTGCAGCTTGGAGTACTGGGATGAGCTTCAGAAATCATTTGTTGCATTCCGGGAATTCAGTCTCTCAGAAAGCAAAGTCTGTGAACTACAGCTGCCCAGTGTCAACCTTGTGAACGACCAGAAAGACCTCATAGCCTCTGATCTATGGAGGATTGTCCTGAACAGCAGTCAGAATGTGGCTGATGACCAAAGGTAATTTTAAAGGAGGAGGGAAAAACAGAAATCTAATGCTACACTCTTGAGAGGTCTTTTCTAAGAGACTTAGGAAATAAGTAACTGGTTTCATATGCAGTAAGAGATGCTGGTCTTAAATGTGCTTTATTCTGTGGTTCGCTTTCAGGCGAGGGCATGGAGTGTGCACTAAAAGAGCTCTCTTTAGATTTACAGGCAGCCGGGCAGCATCATATTCGTCCATCTTCTGAACACAAGGATTACTGAAAAGTGAAGATAAACAGGCCATATCATCAAACCTTTTACCTGCACAAGGCAGTAAGATTAGCTAATTAACAAAAGGAAGCTGAGACACAATCCATAGTGCTATAGCACTATTTACATAGTAGTAAATAGTAAACATTTTTCTTCCATGCACACGCCATACGTTCCCTTTATTCTGTCCTCAGTGCAAGTCAATGACTAAAATAAGCCAAGTATCTATTTTAAATATATGAAACAAAACTTTAGTACTTCAAGAGCATTACATTATTATTCATACAGCTTGCTTACTATGCTAACAGTAAAAAAATTTAGTCGGCATTTTCAAACACTGGGGATACATTTTTCATTATGTTTGCAGCTGGAACCAATGTACAACGACAGATATTCACTCTACTTGCACTCTCTCCATTTTGGTTAATATGTAGAGTAAGAAGAAATGAGTACAAATTATTTCCACAAAGAGCAGTGGAATTGCTTTTGAAAACCTTCCTAATGTTTTATAGTTAGAATAGAAAACCCAGAACAACCCAATGGGATCATTGGTATTTGCTTATTGTTGCTGCCTTTGACACATGCTTGAATGAGTCTGTAGCATCCACATACATGAAGCTACAGAATTCAGAAAAATCATGAAATACTAACATGGCTAACAAAATCAATGAAGAAAATTAAACATCTGGTTTCCATTAATAGTATCAGGTTGGAAATGATTTCTTGATGTTAATTGTGAAAGAATGCATTTTCATCATTGAGAAGTTAAGTGTTTTAGACAAGGTTAATTCCTTTGAATGTGGGACCTTGGTAAAATTGCCTTCCTGGTCAGCTTAACACTGCAGAAATGTGAACTCGGTGGGAACTAAAAATGAAGTAGTGAAATTTAGTAGATTTTTTTCATCAAGCCATTTGGCACTATAATCATGTTTATTGTTTTCTGTTCAAATAGGGTTCATCACTATATGCAGTGTTTCATTTGGGGAGCTCCAGTAAGCTAATGAGTAGTAATCACTCAGAAAGAGACTAGGGTTAAAGTGAAATACAAACAATTAAAAATATAAATATAAAACCAGTTTGGACTGTGATTAACACCAGAAGCATTTTACAGCATAACATGAATTCACTTGCCTAGAAGGTCTGAACTCGTGAGTTTCACCTGGGAGGCTGCAGACCTGCTCCGTGATAGTGACCATCTTCAGTGGTATCAGTGTGTCTAGTTATAAAGGGGTAGATATATCCTAATGGCCTTGAGATGCCAGAAGCCTCCAAGGAAGACAATTGCTCTCTCCACAGCAATGATATTAGAAGCGCTCTGTCCTCCACATTGTGTGTGTACACATAAAGGTAAAACAGAAACTACAGCTGAAAGGACAGGGATTAAACTGAAGCATTAGGAGTTCACTGTATAGGGGCAACAGGAAAGAAAAGAAGGGAGCAAAAAACACTACTGAGGTATTTGAAGGTCAACAAACAGAAGAGAAAGAGGGAAGTCAAGGGGAGGTATTACAAACTGCCAGCTCCTTAGGCATGTGTATGGAGACTGCAGAGTCACTAGTCCCACACTTTTGGTGACCTAGATGAACAGCAGACTGGAAAGTTAAAGATCCGCGTAGGTCGGGGTGAACTACATCCAGAAGCCAGAAACCTGAGGGGATACATGAGGAAAACCTTTGCTATCAACCAGAGAAGATAAAAGATTATATTCCCTGCCTTAGCCACAGTTTCAGATAGAAATTCAAACTGATCTCTCTTTATACTAGCTTCCAAGAAGGCTGTATTGTAAGCTTTCTTAAGGATAATTGCAGGAAGGACTGGTGTGGAAGAATTAGGCCTCACCATCCTGGAGTGATCCTTAATAGGGAAGGAATGGGTCAGAAAAAGAGCAGCTCTTCCTCAGAGATGAGGCTTTGACCTACAGTGCTGGAGGCACACTATCTTTTTTTTTGGTGACAGAGGAAACCATGCCAGTCACATGCTATTGACCTGGAGGTTTTAGGACAGTTCACAAGCACTGAAATGCATATAGTTACAGCTGCAGAACAAGTTTGAAGTAATGGTTAATCCCTAAAGGATCATATTCTGTTAAAGGGAAGCCTGGTTTAGGAGATGGTGACAAATACAGTGGATCTGAAGAGAAGACCAACCTTTCTAGGCCCCTAGTAGCTAGGAAGTCCATGTTGGCAGTAGCTTTGCTGAAACAATGGCTCTATCTTCATCAAACAAACATATGGCTACCAGTATGGATACTTTTTTTATGATGAAGCACCCTAAAATGCAGTCTGGGTTCTACTTGACCAAAAAAATACCAAACTTTCTTGGTTTTGAGAGAGAGACTGCCCCATGTCATGGTAAATGTCAGTGTTAGGCTTGCTCCTAAAGCAAGTATTTAACATGAGATTTTAGACTTGTGAGAAGAGCCTCAAGGAGCTGTGCTTAAAGCCAGTACTGAGTGTTAGACAGGGGACTTCAAGGCTGAGGGTATCTGTGAACGAGAGTGAGAAATGAACACAGTATAAAAACTGAATCTCAGTTTTCCTGGAGACTTATGGTGATTTGACATTACACCATTGACAGGCCATAGCTGTATGATTGATGAGCTGTATGACATGCCATAGCTGTATGATTGACTATTAATTTTAAATTATAAAAATGCTTACTCTTGTTGAAGTTTATTTTATTAATTTGATCTTGTATTTTAGGTCAGACTCTAACAGCTGCCATATGCATGCAGCTGTTGATCAATGATAACATTTTTTTCCTTCAAATTCTGCAGAGGTTTTTTTGCGGTAACCTTTATAATATGCTAATTATTGATACCAGAGAGCTGATCCCTTAAGTACTTTATTACTGGTTCCAAATGTCAGTTATAAAGTATAAAACATATCTGGCTCATGACAGGCAAACATAAATGTTTGTGAGATGATGTGTGATAAGTTGAGCAGTAGCTGGAAGACTGAAGGGTATCAACCAGTAATGAAGATGGGAATATGCAGAGATGTCATGATCCAAATCCTGCGATATTCAAGCTCTTTCTGACATTGATCAGGAAGAAATTAGAAATATTAAAATCAAGGGGTTAACTGGTTAAGGACATAGTGTATATATATATATATATATATATAGTATATATACTATAGTAGCATGTTTGTTGTTTGGTTTATATAGTATATATATTTATATATACTATATATATTTGTTGTTTGTTTTTAAGAATTTTGTAGACCATTCGTTATTCCATGAATTAATAAGGTTTGAGTGAACATTTATGAATGTTTACTCGATGAATGAACAAATATGAAGTCCTAAGTGAAATAATTTAGGATCCCCTTGGGTGTTTATGGAACAAATCATACATGGCATAAATGACTGTTTATGGAAGACCTTAAAATAGAGGATTAAAAGGAAATTATCATTGAATAAATTATTTTTATAGGTTGCATTTTGATGTTGCAGGACTAGCAAATTATAATCAAAATTACTTTTATTTAAAGCTCTCTTTGGGTGGTGAGACACTAAACCCCCTCCCTGGTCTGCTTGGGAGGGTTTATCGTTCTCTGTTTAAATGGTTTACATTGCAAGATGTTTTATATATTTGTGCATCTCCTTTGTAATGTAAACAGTATTTTTATAATTACTGACATACTAATGTGAAATAGTAATTGAAAATGCCTTAAGATACAAACCATGAAACAAGTACAAAAACTTTTAAATAAGCTTTAAATTGCTACTTTTTAAAAATTCAAGTGAGGAATCATGATCATGTTTCTTGCTAATTGTTTTAGCTTTTATTCAAAGTAGATGATGTACTGGATTTTGACCTCTAACAATTTGGGTTCAGACCAGCATTTGAGTCATAAATTAAATGAGTTAAGTGGTCTCTTTCTTCTTCCCAGTGGATATTTTCCCATGTTGCGGTTTCATCACAAATGGCAGTTTTGGTTTAAATATTCCACTCTTAAAATAACAAGAATAATGCAGGTCACTGTTAAGTCATTGTTCCCTGTTGCCATATATTTAACTTGAACTGCTTTGCATGATGTGAAACTATCATGCTCTGTAATATATAATGACTTAGAATGTAGGTATTTTCAATTTTAAAAATTCTCATATTTCACAGAATTAAAAAAGAAAAAAGAAATTTATGGCAATAAAGTCAGGTCAGTTTTATTTAGTATTTTCTCTGGTTTTGCTGCACCCAACCCTCAGCATCTTGTGCCAAACACAAAGCAGTAGAAGCTAGTTATTCCTTCTCTCCCCAGCTGAAGAGTTGTGTCACTCCACACTGCATTTTGTAGCTCCAAAACAACCAAGAGACTGTGGGGCTCTTTTGATATTGTATTTATTTGATGCACAAGTTTTGATTTCACAATCAAATCTACCTCTCTGATATTAATGCTTCTACTGGTGTTCACCAAGACTTAATAGAAAGTTTCCTGGGTTTCCAGATAACACTGCTTTATTTTCTGCATGTGCACAGTATGTGATGGAGGACTGTGCCTTTTATTTCTGTGCTTTATGCAAGGTAAAAGGGGAAAGTAGCAGTGCTAAAGGTCTGACGGAAGTCTGCCTAGGCAAAAAGTTTTAATGGGATTTAGTTTAAAATCGAAGGGTCACGGTAGTGATTGTAAAGACTATACTCCCCCTTTAAAACTGTCCAGCTTAGTGTCATGATCTCTTATTACAGTTCTTTTTTTAAGGCAATAATACAGTAATTTGCATGCTGCTCAGTATATTTTGTACTGTAACTTGTTTATACTGGTTTTTATCTGTAATTTTCATAACATGGAGGTTATAATTCTGGATAAGGTTTCTGGTTGAGTAAAAGTCAAATGGACCCCTTTGTAGAAAACACAAGAACACTTGAACAAAGTCTGATCAGACAGGAAAACGGCAATGAAAAAGTCCTTTTTGCATCTCTTTTCAGATGATAGAAGGTGATCTTCTCTCTGTAGAGTGGCTTTCCCTTTAAAATGTCATTTAGCCCACATTTTCCTGCTCCCCTCCGTCATCCACTGCCAGCGTTTGTCCCTCCCTACCACAGGAGAGGATGTAAGGCCAGTTCTGTCCCAGGGAGCTTCATTGTCCCATCCTCATTTTCTGTTTCTCTCTGGCTAGATTTTTAAGAATGTCAATGGGCAGTAAGTTTTCTAGGGAATCCTTTCAGTAGTGGGTCTTCCTGGTTTTTTAGTGACTTTCTATGAGGAAACAAAAAGCAGGTCTCAGTCTTTCTGTTCCCAACATCTTGAGTTTCACAATATTACCTGTGCTTGATATGCTGCTTGTGGGGCAGAAAAATCAGAGCGAGGTACGGCTAAATGCTTTGAAGTATTTCCCTGGTGTGAAGCTCTTGCTATATTTCTTCAAGCATGTCATGTTGCCCTGTAACTATTGTGGTTATGAAAGAGAAATGACAAAACTCCCATCAGGCTAAAATTCTTAATGAGTAAAAAGCAGCTATATAAAATTGGACTAAATATGAATTTGGAGACTTTTGTTTGGTTTTTCTTCTATGAAAATATCCATCTCCAAAAAAAATGTATCTAAGGACATAAAAATGCTGATTCACTGATAATGAATCTGACTGATTGACTCACTCAATGAATACTTTTCTAAGGAAAATAAATTTATAATTTCAGAATAAACCTCAAATTTCATAAATAAATGTCCTTCCTTTTTACTGCAACTAGTTCCACCTGTTTGTACAAAGTCTTATTTCACAATATAGAGTGTAATTCTTTTTCTAACTAAAATGCAGTGATCAAAAAAATCTTAAAATGTTGAAGTTATTCTGAAAGAACTTACCAGTTTCACAGATTCCAAAGTATTTGATGGTTTAAATCAGCATATGAATTTTGGTGGCTTTTGGATTTACTTCCATGCCTTGTTCCAACAATCTAAGGAATGTCCATGGCAGAACAAAGAAAAGCCTCCCATTTCTCTGACTGGTTCACTCCCATAGATGTTTTATCTTGTGACTCCAAAGAATAATTTTATTTCCAAATATTATTTCTCAAAAGACCTACAACACCATTTTTGAACTGTGAACAGGCAATTTGAAGAGGTAAAGCACAGGAAAGCAGCTAAAAATATGATTGTTTTACCTTTCATTCTTCATCGACCTAATTCAGTCTTGATTCTTTGATAGCTAATTTTAGTTGGGTTTACTGCTATACAAGTATTTTGGTTTATGTCCACAAATCTAAAGTTGGATGTAAGCTCCAGAAATAAATAACCATACTAGCCAGTTACCCTAACTCAAAATAATACTGATCAATATACTTATCCATGAAATTCTACACATTTGCAGCTGAATATTTGGAGTACCTACTCTATTTGTGCACAATTTTGCAGTAACACACATGGAGTGAATGAAAAATTTGGTCCTAAAAGCATAAGACATGTTGCTTTGAAAGGCACTGTTGAAATTTAAACTTGTGTTTGAATTTAAAATATCTCTAAAATGTCCATGGAAATCTATTCATGGTGCTTTATAAAAGCTAATTATTTTATGTCAAAAATAGTAAGTTGGCATTACTTAATCCTTCATTAAATTTTATTTTAAAAATAAAAGCAGTTTTGGACTGAGAACATCGGCTTAGTTTTCTTGAATCAAATCTATGTTTTGAAATTGAAACTCTTCAGTGCCAAACTGCAAAGGGAGTGAGAATAAGTAACATTAACAGTAGATTTGGGTTAAATTAGAAAGTTTATTTGTATTAAAGTGGTGTCATAGCAACCTATAGAATTGTGATGTGGTTAGTTTCTCTCAAGAGACTGAAAGATAATGCTTGGAAATTCATGGCATCAGGAGTACAGGTAGCAAAAAAAAAAAAGAATCCGTGGGGTATCATCTTAAATGTATAGTTAATGTGTTGTAATAGGTGCTAGTAAAAGGCTCCAGGCTGAGCTTATAACACTCGGAGATTCTTTTTAAATTATGACCGTAGAATGAGAAGAGTGGAGGAAAGAAAACTTAAAGGGGCAGGGTTTATGCATTGAAGTATTTTGATGGTTGTGAGTTAGTTTTCTTAAAATAAAAAAAAAAAAAATCATTCTTTTCACCAGATTAAGTTTCAGCTCATTCTTACAACTTTAGTAATGGCAACGTACTCCGTTTAGCTATTTCAACAATTAGAGATAACTGGTATGGTTTGATTTTATTTCTGTAAATATGGATCCCATTCAGATGTTTCAGTTTGTAAATTGAAATTGCAGTGTGATAAAGGCATTGTTGGATTGCAGTCTTGTCTGGTGTGTTCTACTTGGGAAAAAGTATATACACTAACATTAGCAGTTAAAAGAAAATGATGGAAAAACAACATGGCACTTGGTCATATCTTACTGTAAAGTGATAAAATCCTGGAAGTGTGAAGTACCACTTTGTTATCTACCTTCTGCAGCTCGGAAAGTGAATCTGGCTCACAAAGTGCATGTGATCAGCTTGTAACCCCCACGGCATTAGCAGCATGTACCCGGGTTGACTCCTGTTTTACTCCTTGGTTTGTGCCATCACTAAGTGTGTTGATCCAATTTACCTATTTGGAAGTCCACCTCTGCCATCATCTTGATCAACTAGGCACAGGTATGTACACCTTTATGTAGAATAATAAAAGCAGATGTAGTTCATACACACTATTAATTGCTGTTTCGCTGTGTGTCGTCCCCATTTCCTCATTCAAACAGGCATTCTTGAAGTTTATTATCACCACTGGTACATACTTCAGGGTAAAACTGATGACTTCTGTGCTTTGAGAAAGTACATTTGCTGGGCAGCGGGGCTGGTTGGTCTCCCCCCTTCCTCCCTCCGGAACGGGTAACTGTAGAAGCCATCCGGTTTTCAGAGTCTGATTAGTGACAGCAGGTGCCACTTCAGTTTCGAGCCATCTTAGTGAATGAATTTGATCTTTTAAATTTTCCAGCATATTAACAGCACTATTAAAATATTTGAAGATTTTGCAACCCCCTTAGTAAGAATTCTTTGGAAGAGCTCTGAGAACTGCAGATTTAACTGCTATTTCAATTATAATCACTTTTGGAGCTACATCTGGTTTTGTTCAGTGCTCTCTGTCATTGCATTAATGGCAAATACATTCCAAGAGATCTTTACATTATTGTCTGATTTTCAAATGCCGGGAATGCTTTCCATGGAAGATGAGCAAATATCTTAGATAATTTTGACAGGGAGAGCTCTCTCTGTGAGTAGTTTTTGTGTTTCTGCAAGTATTATAATATATTCAATATCAAATCATACCAAGTCTGACGCTTAATGTCTAGCAAATAATTTCTTGTCTATCAGCTACCTCTATCAGTACATAATCTTCCTAACTATTACACTCCAATTCCAGATGCTCAATCTTTAAAATGACACGTACTGGAAAAAGCAAAAAACGGATTAAAATCGAACCCAGCTGTTTCATTTTTCAACAGCGAGTTAGTTTATGCTGATGCTGCTGTTGTTCTTGTTATAGCACTTAAAGGCCTTAAGTTTGGGGGCTCCGTTGTGCAATGTCATACACGGAGGGAGCACAAAGCTTATTGTATCCATGATGCATTTGTAGAATAGGGCTTGATCCTGGAGAGTGTTTTGGTTCCAAAGCTGTAGAGCACTTGAGCATATGCTAATTTTAAGCATGTGAGTAATTTCAGCAACATAAGTAAAAGCATCAGTGGAAATATTCGCATGCTTAATGTTAAACAAGTGGTGTACATGCCTTGCAGGGTCTGCTGCCACAGGGCTCAGCACTTTGCAGGACTGAGACATCAGTGAACGTGATAAAATTGGTTTTATGATACATTGCTCATGCTTTAGTCTCAGGATACTGTTTTGTTTAATTTGGAGTAATATGTTGCTTCTCAGTAGGTTTGTGATCTTGAACCCTGTAATTGCAGCAAAGATAATTTTCATTGTGTGTGTTAGCCTGCACAGTCACATGTCAGCAAATATTATATTGCTAATTTTTATTGTATTTGTAATGTGCCATGTGTGGAACATCATGTAAGTATACTATAGCAAAAATTCTCACAGAAGAATGGTTTCTCCTCCAAATAGGTGGTGATCTGAAAGTATTGTACAGTGTGTAGGTAAAGCAGTTTGGCTGGCTGGTCTGTTTACCATGGAAAGATTTTGCTTTGCAGATACTTTTTGTTTGCAGCTGCTACTAATTACATTTTCTATTTTACATCTAATAAACAGTGTGAACAAGATTAATTTCAGATTTCAGAAATGTCAACTCTTTTATGAAATTCACTTGTTTTCATACATACGTTACATCAAATTAAAACACAATTTACAAAAACATACAGAATGTGGCAGTGGTGATGTTCTACTCTTGTTCTTTCCCTTTTCAGCACCACCAAAGTTTCTTCAGCCATTTTTATCTGATAAGAACATGCCATCTGAGCTAGAATACATGATAATTTCCTTTGATGAGCCTCATGTTTATCTTCGTCAGTGGAGCGATGAATCAATGTTCCAGGAGATCCAGTTTTCAACTCAAGCTGACTGTAAACTTTTGGAATGCCGAAATGTGACTATACAGAGTGTTGTGAAACCTTTCAAAATCTGGGGGCAGATTGCTATTTCCAGCGGCACAGTAGGGAGGCTATTGGACTGCACGATAATGGTGGACCCCATTTTCATCAACTTTGGCCAATATGCTCTTCATTCTCTAAATACAGCCATTCAAGCTTGGCAGCAGGTATGTAAATATAATGGGGAGAAAAAATGTAGCTATTGTGATTCATTTAATAGCAAACTAGAATACCAACTGCATTCATTAAAAATATTCCAAGATATAAGCTAATAAACTTTAATTCCATGATAGCAATGAAAATTAGGATAAAATAAATGCTATATGTAAAGGTAAATGTAGTCACAACTGCTTGAGTTGCAGTGAAACTACAAGGATTTATATCAGAATAATCAGAATCTTGACCTTGAAATGCATAATATTCCATTAATTTATGAAAAGGTGTGTAAGCACAGCTCAGTCTGAGCGATAGAGCATATTGTTTCCAGCTACTATTTCTATCCTTATTGAAGTTCAACACTAGTTTCACATTACATTCTGTGCAAGCAGCATTAATGGCTGAAGCCAGTCCCAGCGTAAGGAACCTTGCTTCTGCAATGACCCCTCAAAGGCCTGTAATTCCCTTACTCCACTATAGCCTTGAAATCAAATCATTCTCTTCATCTGCCTGAAGACCTATGTGGAGCCTGGGAATTAATTACCTATCATGGCACTACAATAACAAAGCCCCCAAAAAAGGATAAAACATCTGTTTTATATCAAAAAAATCTTTTTTAAGGGCATTCCATGGTTTTCTTGTTGCAAAAGGACATTCATAAAACAAGATCTAGTGTGATTTAAATCTTTACAGCTGGCTCAAATATCAATGTGAACAAAAATCTTTGTAGCTCCAATTTCTGTTTTTTGTCATATTTTGAACAATGCTTTTAATAAAAAACAAACATAGAAAGTATAAGAGAGTCCTTGGTAGGCTGTTTAAACCCAAAATATTTCTGACTTAGTACTAGTCCCTCATCTAAGACATGTGTGGCAACTACTGCAAAGTGGCCTTCAGAAAGGTCAGTTTCCTCTTAGGATGGAAGAAAAAAAAGATCTCTCAGACATAGCTATACATATAAATAAAATATGGTGCATAAATATTTAAATGTTTTAAACCACATCACAGTGTGAATGACTGACTGACTACTCTGTGCCTTGAAGGAATATTCTGAGTTGAAAAAATGGAATTGTATATTTGATTAAGTAGAGCCATATGTCTCATAGTATATTGCTGACAGGTACATTCTATGAATAGTTGGTACTGATTTATACATGGATTTGGCAATGTTAACATGAGCCACAGGAGGATATACTTCTGTAATTGTTGCTGTAATTTTCTCGTTTCCTCTCATGTCAAGGGTACTTGCCACCATGTTCTGATGTGGTGGGTATCTAGCCCTGAGTATTCAAGATTAAAAACTAGACTGCTTTGAAATTAGGGAACAGTTAACACACAAGCAGGTTCAAAACGGCTTATTAAATTAATTGCTACCAAGATGTTTTGTGTGTGGTTTTACCTCCAGTTTGGGGGGGTAGAGGTGGCACACACTGCACGGGGAGGGAATGAGTTGCCCAATGATAAGCATTGTTTGATGTTTGCCATTCACATAAAAGATAAAATAAATGCTGCCAACTAGAAGCATGAATTTAATAAGCAGGAAAGGTTATTTGAATTCTCCGCATATTTTTTACTGGATTAATATCTGAAACAATTGATGTTGTAGTCAGTGGACAGACAGATGAAGCATGAAACAATTTGGCCCTGCACCTTTAGGTCAAGAGTTCAGGATTAACAGAAGCCTCTGTCGGTGTCTTTGTTTCCTAGAGCTGGACTGATTTTTTTTTGGTTTTGTTTAAGTAATGATGAACGTTTTTAAAGTAGATTAAGCCTAAAAAACATTAGGCATAGAACTTGCTTTATACTTCTAAGTCACATGCTGAAAATCTGAGAGGATTAGCACTTTTTAAAAACAGTTTCCCCATTTGACATATTTCACTGTCTAGTCTGAAATCCCTCTTAAAATCCCTTATTTTACTGCTTAAAATACAAGCAGAAATGGCCTAATGGACATGTAAATGCAAAGCTAAAGTAACTGGGCAGGGAACTTCAAGACTGTTTTTATTTAGTTTTATTATTTAGTAATAACACATAGAATATCAAATCAGATAGAAAATGCATGTCTCCTGTGAATATACCAGGGGTGTTGGGGGTGGGTGTGTGTGTGTGCGCCCTTTATTTGGGCATTTATGCCTTCACAAATTGTTTTATAGAGTTAGTGCTTTGTGATACCTAAAGACACAGGGTCAGCTGGGAAAACAGCTCCCTGGGTATGGTACTAAGTGAGTATTCCGGGTGAAAAAAAATATTCCTCTGTGATCTCACACTGCAAATGTTTTCCTGAACCTCTCAGAAGTTATAAAAACTCCTGGTTTAAACCTATTTTAAACCACTAGACCTTCTTGTCCTCAAGGTCTGTGTGGTGCTTAACACTTCTGTTGGCAATTGCCTAAGTTTTGTTGAGGGGACAGTCAATGAGCTGGGACAGTCAAACTGATATCTGTGATCACAGGACTTTACCCATCTTTCTAGCTCAAGCACAAAGAACGAAGGAAAAGGGTACAGAAAATTTACATTCTTCAATTTAGCTTTCTAGCTGATCACGTCACGATACTGCCATGAGAGTTAAGTTTAAACAGTAAGAAGGAAAATGTTCTTTTCTCTTAGAGGGACTTTGAGTGAAATAAGGAAATGCTAAAGACTTTCTGTCCAAAAAGCATTACACGGTGGTCGAGTGAGAGAGAGAGTGTGTGCACATTTGTGTGTGTGTGAGAGAGAAGGTTTGCACAGGTCTTCGGTAGCTTGTGAGGCACACAGAAAATAACTTCGTACATATAAAGAGGCCTAGGCTTTTATGGTTGGTTTTTTTTTTCCAGATCTTTGCTTTGAAATAGCTGTGAGCTGAGATTTGAGCAGAAAGTCCTGAAACAGGGAAAGCCTAGCGGCTAGTATTATGTGGGATGTTTTCCCCCTCTCTGAATAGAATTCACAAAATATTTGAAAGCCCAATAAAGGAGAAACACTTTCCAGGCCTCTCTGAGAGAAAGGAACAGCTGAAAAATGATCTAAAGAGGGGCAGGAAATTGTCCCCCAGGAACTGACCTAATCTGTATCTGATTCAGGCTGTTGATCTGTGGTTGGTTCTTTTGATTTGCTGTTTTAATTCAGAGAGGGAATTTTTTCTTAATCCACACTTAGGTGTTTTCAGCTTCTGGAGTCATCATTCTGCCCTTCAACATCACTGCCACACAAATGGACCGGTTCTGTTTGGTTTTATTATGTCTTGTTTCTCTACACTCTTTTATCAATCAAGATTTCCTCACTCTATCCTTTTGCTGATTTATTGGGTTGGGTTTGTTTTGTTTTGGTCCCTTTCTGCTTACCCTAGAAGCTTCTATTTTCAGACTTCAGCAGCAACTTTGGGGTCCAGTTTCCTGTGAAGGGTACAGGGAGCTGCTGCAACTCCCCAGGGACTGAGTAGCATGGGTGGTACTCTGGGAAAAATCTCCTGCCTTTACAGCAAGGAGCATAATAATTTACCTAGACCATTGCCTGTACAGTGCATAGTTGCCATACTGAGCTAAAGCATCCCCAAACTTCCTTGATGATCCTTTAGTCAGTTGTTGTTGTTATCAAGACTTGAGGCATCGATAGCTCTCTCTTAAGCCTGGCAGCATGGAGCAATTCCTTATTATGCAAATCTTGGTGTTTCCTTACTTAAAACTTTAGAACTGTTATGAAATTGAGCTTAAAAATACCTCTTTTGCCTAGATGAAGCTTGCTGTTAAAAGCAGTGTATTCTAGTAGCAAATCTAATCATTTAAGACTAATGACTGATGGCAGTCATTCATCAGTATCAAAATGTCTGCAAGACTGTTAAAAATCCCTAATGGGATAGTATAATAATTTATAAGTTCTATGAATGCCAAAAAATTAAGATAAAAAAAATCGAAACTTGCTAGATTCCTTTTTCCCTTCAGAAAATGCAAAAACCTCCATTTTGAAAGTAATAGTCAGGTAAAAAGAAGGAAGTTTGTCATCTCCTGGTGTTGTTCTTCCAGTCTTTGTGTAATCATCAAGAAAATGGAATAAAAAATTTTCTTAAAGCCCCCTGGGATTATATCTAGGTTTGACTATAACAACATGCTGAGCTCTATGGATAGTAAATCCTCCCTTTAAAAAAAAAAGGAAAAAAACCCAAATATTTTTCAAAGTTGTAACAGGAAAATATATATATTTGTGGTAGTAGGTATGTGAGTATGGCAGCTTGATAGTAAAAAGTCATAGATACACCCCTAGAAAATGCCAAAATAAACTCTGCACTCTGAAGTGGCACTGTAAATGTCAGCCTTCAGCATATCCAAATCTGCTACTGCATGTGATACAGACATATTGTTCTGCAGTGAGTTTTACTGCTTTGAAAAAGTGAGATTTTGGTTATGCTCACCTGACTCTTGTTTCACAGAAAATACCTCATCTTATGCAGAGGAATTCCTGAGATTTGGAGGGAAGCTTTAATCTAAATATTCTCGTGCTTAGATAGAATTTGAATAATTTTTTTGCACGTTCACTCCCAGTCAACTATTCTGACAGTGAGTCACAAAAGGAATTGCAACCTGTACCTTGCGTTCTTCTTAAGCTAATAAACAATGGTGAGCATGCTTTCAAGGATGCTAAATTGGACATACCTGGCACACTTCGCTTTTCGGAAAATCTATTCCAGGTGTATCACCCAGCAATGTGCTACAAGTAATGTACCAAGCGGTTTTTCATGTGTAACTAAAGATCCATAGGGATCTATGAGGAAATATTTTTCTCTCTCTCTTGTTTGATCTCTGAATTTCTGCAGGCTTCCAGGCACGTTGTTATCAAAGAACTAGAGACCTGTATGATCATAGACAGAGGAGGTGCTAGCTTCATTATAGCCATTTAAAAGGTCCACTGAGAAAGCAAGAAAGGGAAAGAGAATCAGCTCCAAAGACCATGGAGGTCCCATAAGTTTGGGAAAACATCATGGGAAGAAAGGATGAGAAAAGAGCAGCTGGGCTGTGTTGTAGAGAAAAGGGAACCAACCAACAATAAAGCATTGTCAAAAGTGTGTGCTAGGAAAGATGGGTCAAAAAGAGGTAATGAAAAGCACAAGAAGATGGATTCTTTGTATTAGACCCATTAAATTGCGTGAAGACTATCCAAATGTTTCTTTCTTGGAGTAATTGTTATGGTTGCTAGATAGTTGCTTGTAAGTGGAAGTTGCCAGCCTGGTAGTGACTAGGACAGAAATATATGAGAGATGATCTCCAAATCAAATTGTCAGTCACACTTTGACCTCTCCCGTACAGGGGATTATAGTTCGTGCCTTCAGGGGCGGAAGGCCTGTAGGTCTGGTAATTTTTATGACTATCATATAGTCTCATTGTGTCAACAGAGTGACGAGCAGCCAGATGAAAAGCAGAAAGAAAGGGATAGAAGGATGCTGCAGGCAGGAGAAAAAGTATTGTAAAATCTAAAATACTAATAAAACCTGTGATAGTTTTTGATTTTTCCTATTTTCCTGTCAAATTACATGATGCGTTTTCAAACTGTCCTGGTGGAGCTGTGAAAATACTCTACCCGTGTCTCCTGCTTTTTCTTAGTTATTTGTTTAAGTGTTGTGGTATCAGGAGAGAGAGAGTCTTCTGCTCTGACCCACAGCAACATTTCAAAGTAGGAGCAGCAGCTGGGGAAGAGGAAGTGCAGCCTGTTGGCCTGAGAGATCAGTTGTCAACCATGGAGAAGCCTCTCCATGCCTCTGCTCAGCCTGTAGTGCCCTGCCTGCCCTATCTGACGTGTCATTTCTAACTGAATTTAATGTCGTAGAAGTCTTTCACGTATGTTAGGAAATCTAGCTTTTTATTGTAGTTTTAAATCTTTAAGATTTGCATTACAGAAACATAAAGTAAAATGTGCTAAGTGTTATTTTTGTCAACCCAAACACTAGTTTTTGCAGAGGGTAGAGAAGTATGAGACCAAAGCTGATGGCAAGAGATCTTCAAGCATTTCTGCCTTGTAACAGTCACCACTAGGCAGACACCTGCCAAATGTCTTGCGATTAATCTGATGCTTACTGGCTTTCATATCCCTTCCCTTTCAGAACCAATGCCCTGAGGCAGAGGAGTTGGTCTTCAGCCATTTTGTGATCTGTAATGACACACAGGAGACGCTGCGGTTTGGCCAGGTGGATACCGATGAAAATATTTTGCTGGCTAGTCTCCACAGTCACCAGTACAGCTGGCGCTCGCACAAGTCCCCACAGGTACGTCAGAAACAGCCCTTCGAATGCAGCCATTGCTCGAGCAGGCTCCGATTTGTGCACCAATTTCTGGCTTTTCTCTCTGGGCTCAGCTATCTCTAATGCTCCGGTTCCTTCAGGAGCCACACGCTGGGCCTGCATCAGAGAGAAGAGGTAAACAAAGAGTGAGGAAAGCCAGAAGTGTTTAGAAGCTGCTCGAGGGTAGAACTGGGTGTGCGCCACCGCTTTCTGTAAAACTGAGTGGTTGTGGAAACTGAAGCTTCTGAAAAAAAGCAAAAAAAAGATCGCTTGCCAGGTTTTTATAACTAAGTGATCAGTGTCTGTTTTCTGTGATGCACATTAGAGGTTTGGGGAATTTTTTTAATGAATTGTTTTTACCAGAAGCATCTGTTCACTGAAATTGTTTGCAGAACAGGGTCAAACTGGACAAATCTCTCAACTCAGCATGTTCTTGCATTAGAAAAGATTTTAAATTGTGAGGAACACCCCACTTATATAGTTTAAATAATGCAGTTTCCTGGGTGGTTTTCTTAAGGATAAACACTGAAACTGAAATAAAATATTTTAAAATTATCAACAGGAAATATTTCAATGAAACCATGTTGTTGGTTTTCTTGACTGGTGGTGAAAAATGGACTTTTCATCTTGATTCAAGATAGAACAAGAATTCAAATCTAAAAATAGTGTTCATGAGACATCAAAGCCATTTCTTCTCTCTTTTTAATATATACCAGCTTCTGCTGAGGGGGAGACTAGAGACCTTTGTCACCCCACTTGCTGAGCAGCAGTCCTGTGCTGAAGAGTTACTAAAATTTTTACAGGTCTTATAAGAAATATAGCAAACAGGGTTTCCTAACTTGGAATGTACCATCTTTAGCATGTCAGAAAGAAGGTGAAGTTTGGATGGGATCTCCAAACAGGAGCTGTGCCTACTTTCACTGCTGACAAGTTTCAAGTTTCACTGGGAAGCAGAGATGGCAAATTTACTGTGGTTTTCATTCATATGTCAGTTGGAGCATATGCAAAATTACTCAATTTTACATGAATGCTGTAATATATGCAGAGCAAATGAAACCAGAGTAAACAGTTACAGTTGACACTGAAGTCAAGGCGTAAGTTCAGAGGAAGGCAGGCTAATAAAGGACCGTCTCATCCCAGCAACAGAGTTGTGCACTGGTGTAATAGTGCACAGAGGGGGGACCTTTGGAGACTTAGAGACATTGGACTACTGTACTTGTCACATTTTCAAAAAGCACATACGTTTTCTTACACAAGCAAAATGCCTGAGATGCCCCAGCCCATGGGCCAGCAACCCAAATAGGTGACAACCAGGCTTGTAGAAAGATAGTGAAATGTGACCCATATTTCATAACCAATTATCCCTTAGCAACAAACAAAAAAATCATTTAAACCTTTTCATAAACACATGGAAAAAGAAGGAAATGCTTAAAGCAAATATAAATAAAAAAAGAACTAGCTTTCCTCTTAACAATCTATCTTATCCGTTTTCTTGTTACTTATATAAAATTACTAAGTTGAGAGAATCCTCTTTTTGACTGTCATTCTAGATAGTTCTGATAATGGTGCAAACTGGAAAGAGTTTTGAAAATGTGGATTATTTCAAGCAAAGTGAAAAGTAGGAGAGTTCAAATTGCAGCTTGTTAATGATACTTTCTGTCAGTCGCAGCTGAGCTGCTAAAGACCATCAGCATAATATATGGCATTAGCCATGCAGCACCTGGAGAACTTAAATATTAAAACTCATTAGTAACTTGTGCTTTCAGTCATAGACCAGGGCTGTGCAAAACATTCCATTTTTGTGGACACTATGTAAATTTCTTATTAAATTAAAAATAAAAGTGCAGGATGACAGATGGAAAAGTCCAGCAGAAAAACAAATCACACATTAGGAAGTAGATGAGGTGACAGTAGGAACTTCAGATTCATTTTTCAGATATTCATTCTTCAACTGAAAGATGGTGATGTCAAAGGGTTTCCCCATCCCGTTTTGCTCTGATCAGATTCAAATTCACTGAATTGGGCTGATAAATAGTCAGGAGTGTCATGTTGGATTCTCATGTCCCAGGAGACGGCGAAGCTAACAGCTCACTCCTCCTGACTCAACCAGATTGCTGGCCAGCAGGCTCTTCTAGTAGGGGGGTTATACCTCCCTTGTCCCAGCCCTTGGAAAAATTTCAAGACCATTTCTTCTCTTTTAATGTTTTTCAACAGCCATCTCTTCCTGGGAAATATAGAGACGAAAAAATAGCAGTGAGGTAATTTCACTGAAAACATATGGAAGCACAGGCTTTCCACACACTGTTGAGATAGAAGCAAATTTTCTCTACAAAGGTTGGAGAATCTTGGCATCCATCTATAAACCTTGTTCATTTGGTTACTGTTAAATACAAATCACTAAGTTTAGCATGCTCCAGAAAGGCAGTTCATCTAAACAGCACAATCCTTTGTTGTTTTAGATCATACAAAATAAGTTTGTTTAAATACTACTACAAATGTACTCGTGTAAATTTTTGTGGTGATTAATACAAATCCTTGAAATTAAAACAACGACTTAATTAAGACATTGGGTTGTCCTTATTATGCTATGGCACTTTTCTAATTGTTTCCATGCAAAGCTATCTAACAGCGTATTATCCAAAGGTCAGAATAATGCCCAAGCATGGACAAACCCTCCAAGTGTCATATTCATGGAATGCTAGATGACTTCATAGTTATGAAATTATTTCATTTCTCATGATAATTCCCAACTTGCCAAGTTAGTGAATTTTAAGAACTCTGAGAGCAGATTGTAAGATAAATGTGAAATAATCCATACTTCTGGAGTCAGGGACTTCCCTCCAGGCATTAGTTCATACTTGACTTACTTGACTTACTCTTGGGGATAAAATGAGTTAGGACAAGGTCTTAGATACCACATTCTCTTACTGGGAAAGAAAACCAACTTGCACAACTTTGGCTGGCTCATGTTTCTTGTTACACAGGCACTAAGAAGCAGCGGTTGCCATGAAATACTTTATTTAACCTCTGCAAAATGTTTTTTTAGTATGGCAAGGCAGTTCAGTTAAATGAAAATAAATAGTTTTAAAAGGATTGTATTTCTTTCGTATTCACATCAATAAAAATCTCCATTTTTCTTTTGCTAATTAGGCATAGTGAGAGATGCAGTAATTGCTCGTTTGAATTATTTAACACAGTTAAATATATATCCCTATATGAAGTTATTTTTGAAATAGCAGATAGTTATATAATGCTTATTTACATTTAGAGTTAATTTTAATATTAATTAAGATACTGTAGACTATCATTAAAAATTGTTCAACTTTTTCATGTTACAGAAAAAGCTATAGCACACTAAGGATTTGGATTTATCAGCTATTGATGGTGTCCCTCCAACTGTTTGGCTTAACTTAAAGCTCCTTCCTTCCTTCATTTTTTCCCAGCCCGGATCTTCTACATTTCAGGGAACCTAACCTTTCCCTTTTAACTTTCACTCTGATTCCCCCAACCCTCGCTAGTTTGGCTAGTATTTCAATAATAAGTCTGAGATCCAATGCTCACTTTTCTACTCTACTCCATCCCCCGTGTGGGTTCCTCAGATTTCATGAGGTTTTGACCTTCCTTAGGGATAAGACACCCCAACTATATAGTCCCTTTCAGAGCTGGAGAAAGTCCAAAACTGATGAGGCTTTAAGCAATTCTAGCAAAAGTTGCCAGACATCGTGAGTTCCTTTTGCAGATTTTAATGAAAATTAGAGGTCTGTTAGATATCATTAAAAGGGAAGAGAAGCTACATCACTTCTGTGCTCTACAACAACATTGGCTCCTACATTATTATTGGATCCAGTCTGTGCTTCTTATCTTGATCTTCAAGTTGCTTTGTGGGATGGGCCCCAGTTATGTCAAAAGTCATGTTTGTCTCCAAGACAGCTGTGGTTTTTAGGAGGAGAACTGGAGTATATGATACATAGGGTGAAACTCTGAATTTAGAAGAGATCAGATCTTCCTAGCAATTCACTCAGAGTTAAGGAATTCTGTCTTGCAGGACAGTAGGCAGTCGGAGGGTCCCACTAGGGATCCCCAGCAAATGTAAAAACCAGCAATGTGAGAATCTTTTGTGTAGAGATTGTTTGGTTGTGAATAAACAGCAAAAATCTCTAACATGCTAGTTATTACTGGTTATTTTCCCCATGCTCAAACTTCAGCAGAGTCCTCTGAAGAAGCAAGGAATAGTGGATCTAAAATCATTATTTTGCTTTCTGTGCAAAACATAATGTTGCATAGGGGAAGTCTGTATTAAAAGTAGCAGCTCAAACCTTTCTCCAGAGTCTTCTCCCAGAGTTATAATTATAGCCCATTTTCACTTCACACTGTCCTTATTGGAAGCAGCAGGTGCAATGGGTAAAAACCAGTTCCTATGTTGATTTTGGCAATGACTTCAATGAGAATGTGGCCAAGTTACTGGTTATAAACAAAACAGATTTATTTCTTATCAAAGTTGGTAAGTATGTCTGAAACAGCTATCTATCACTTTATTGCTACTGAAATAGAATTTGAGAGAAAATAACTCTGTCATTTGCTTTTCTGTTCTTCTGAATGTATACTTACAAATTCTTGAATAGGTATTAGTAGTGGTTAGTATATTAGTAATGCCTTCACTGGAGCCCATTTGAAGTTTTTCTTCTCTTATTTTAAATAGTGGTGCAAAGGACAACTTCTGCTAGAATTTTATAACCGAAATTTTAAAGACCATTGTAGACTTGGAAGTAGCTTTAAGAACCTCGACTCATTCTCCTACAAAAAAAGACTGAAGCCAAGTTTTAATTTATGTTGCATCTCCAGCAGGATCATAATTAATTGTTATTTATTTCCAAGTTGCCATTCTTTCAGGTATTGGGTTATATAAAGTATAAGATGATATACAGTACTCTGTGGATTCAAATTTAGAAACTATTACTTGTATATCATTTATTATTGGGATATTTTCCTGTTTTATTGTTCAGGGGTATTACAGATTCTCTGCACAACATTTTGTACTTTACATAATCCTCCCCAGGTCATTTCAGAACAACATCAGCCAAAAAACCACTGTTCAAGGAGTGAGAAATATATTGTTGCTTTCCTTTGGGGTCCTGCATTCAAAATCAATGGTTATATTACATTGTATTACATGTAATTGACTTTCTAGATAGATAGTACTTGGGACAGATAAGGATTGACATTATCACATGAAACCTCATAATTTGGTTACTGTTCCTTAACCAAAAGACTCTTCTTCTCCACACTGCGTAGAGCTAGTTTGTACCTGCCAGGGTCAGGCCTGCTTTGCAGGTTGTGTTGAGAGTCATGACACCTCTGGGATCATATCTGCTGAGTGTGTCCTTCTGCTTACTAGCCAGGATGAGGGGGATGGAAGTTGCTTTCTCTCATGCTCCATACTGTCCTTCTGTCTTACAAGGGACAGAGGCACAGAACTGGTTGGATTTCCCATGTCCCATGAGAAAATGAAGCCAAACTGAAATTTGCCTTCCAAATTTCATTTCCAAATTCCAAAATTCCAATTTTTTTTTTTTTTTTTTTTTTTGTGGCATTGCATGTTCAATGAATGAACATTTCATTAACTGTTTTTCCAAATACTAATAAGTCTTATTGTTGGAAGTCCTAATCCTAGTCAAGGGCCACCTTGTATCCTGAAAATACCACAAAAAAATACCCATCATCCTTCTTTAATTTCTCAATTAAAATTTGCTTTAGCTTCAAGTCTTAGAATTCAGCTCCCACTTCCAGGTCTCCATTTCCTCTGGGCTGCTGCACCTTCATATCTTTTACTTTACTATCTTATATCTTTTAAAATAGTCAACTGCTTCCACACCATTAACCAGGTCTTCACTTGATTCCTCTCAGAGCCGAGAGCAGTAACCCTTATTCTTCCCAAAAAAAGCGTTTTGCAGTTTCACCTAGAAGACAGATATAATCTAACTACAGTAAAACCAAGTTAACTTTGGTGAATCTGCAAGCAAAGTAGAAATCAAATTTGTGTCACTAAATATTTTGGGGGCACAAGCTTTAAATTACTTATACAGCTGGGAAATGCTGCCTTTTCTGGACAGGCTCCATTCTTAGTCTCATTTTTAATCCCCCATTTTAGTCTTCATGCCTTGTCATATGACACTTAACTTTATTTACTCAGATCGTATCCTTCACTTGCACATCGAGCTGAAAACCTAAGTAAATTTTGAGGAGCTCATAGAAACATTCTGTGAAGAGACATGATAAAGAACACAGCTTTTCTAGTCATTTCCTCCAAATCTTCAATTTCTTTCCCTCTCAAAACAGAAATCCATAATGGCTCAGAATTACAAATCCAAAACTCAGCAAAGTCTAGTCAAAATAAAAACCTGTGTGTTATCTGTTGATACGTTTCCCTAACAGAAAAATGCAGAAATCAAATGGTTACACAAATGGGTGCCTGTTTTCACATATACAATAGAAAGTCTGTTTTAAATTCTCTCTAAGCTATAAATTGCCACTTATCACTGGATTACACTTGTAAGAATGCTTTTGAAGTCCATTGAATATTCTTTGTAGCTTTTTGCAATGACTTCTCTTTTCTCCTAATATATGTACCATATTTAGCTATACTTGTTGAATTTTTTTTAAGCAGATGGTCTAATAGTTACTTAGCATTTACTTAAAGATGATAAATGAGAGTTACATAGCAATCACCATGAATCTGTAGTATTAGGTCAATTTTAGAACATTAGAGCTCTGCCTTGTTGAATATCTAACACCATCTATTATGATGCCTTTTGCTAAAATAATGTTAAAACCTGATTACTTAATTTCCTAAAATTACTTCAATTTTTATTTCCTGCCATATAACTCTATATTACTTAGTGTCATTTGCTAATTATTTCTAGCCACATTTTCCAGAAATCTCACATTTAAATAACTGATTCACCCGGAGATCCCTTTGCATTTTCATAGAATGCAGTTTCTTGGCTCTAAAGTAAACTTACACAGTACCCAATTCCTAGATCATTATGTCATTAATACAATATATTAGACATCTTTAAAATAAATTACAGAGGCAGTTCCCTTTTGCATTTACCAGTATACAAATAGTATGTTTATAAAATAATAAATTACCAATATATGATAATAGCTCTTTCTTATTTTTCTTTCTGAAACGGGAAGTTAAATGCAGACTAATCATTGTGCTACAAAGAAAATTAGTAAGGCAGCATTTGCGAGTTAATGACTGCTCAGGGAAAGCTGATGGCGAGTTCCTTGGGAACATTCAACTCGTGACCAAAGCTGTTTACACAGGGTGGAAGATATCCTGATTTTGGAGCTCCATGCAATTACTCATCATCAGTTATGGCATTTATATGACATCTATCTTTGGAGCACACTGTATTTTGTGTGCTTTCTAGCTAAGACTGACCACTTAGTACCTTTTCTCATTATTTGGCTGTCATTCCCAGCTACCAGTCTCTCCAAAGTAAACAGTTTTCTTGTTTCTCTTAGTTTTCATATGTGATGAGATTTATTCCCAGCTGCCTCTGTAAGAAACTGAACTGATTCCAGCCACTGCAGTTGGATTTTTTGGTTTGGTTTTGTTTTTCCTTTTCTGTAACAAATACTTGAGAATCAAAGCGACGTGTTTGCTTATGAGTTTGAGTGTCCTAGTACACAGCTTCCATCAATGTATTCTTGAATATAGAGCTGTGCCCACGCATGTGCTCATCCAGATGCATGCCCATGTGCACACTGGCACATATTAGCCTTTGTGCTTCCAGCATAAAACTAATTTGAATCTGAATGCAACAGTCATCACTCTTGCAAATTCAAAAGCCACCCACTGAATGGATGTTATTGTTCTGTGTATAACTTGTGCTGAGGATACCACAAATTGCAAACAGGCTACTGAGTTGTAATATCTTTGAAAGTTGTTGCTGCGGTTGTTTCTTAAAACAATAGAAAAACCCCAACATCCAGCCATTCACCAAGTCCAACTGGCCAGATCTATGGTCAGTGCTATCTCTTTTTGGAAACAAATCGTGGGAGAACATAATATTTACAAGTTTCAATTTTTGCTCGTGTAAATAATCAAACTTTGGGCCTGATCCTGTTCTCAATTACTTAAATTAATTAATGACAGATGTCCAAAATCAGAGTGAAATTCAAGCCTCAAGAGAGAATTCCCACAAGGCCTTTATATAACTGTTTTAAAGGACTTAAGTGATGCTTAGGCTCTGTGCTGGCCCTCTGCAAAGAATAAATTTTACCCAGAATGCTTACTGCTTTGATCCCTTATATATAACTCACATTCTTAAGTTTGCACAGCCACAAAAGATCTATACAGAGCTAAATAGCCAGATCTTCAGCTGGCGTAAATTTATGTAACTTCATTGACCTACATGGAACAGTACCAATTTTCACTACTCTGGCTTAAAGAATCTCCATGGGATAGAGGTAAGTGCGTATGGTGGGTAAATGGATGAAAGGCTCTTCAAATGATGAAAGACTATATTGCTCTGGAAGTGATTTAAGTTAAACTGGAAAAAAGCCACTCCTTTTCCGGAATAAATCACACAGGGAGTATAATTATGCAGTTAAATTTCTTCTCATGCAGTCAAGCTTGAACTTGCCACCACATTTGTGTAAGAAATGAAATGTTTGCCATCTCTCAGCAATATGCTAAGTTCTACATTTAACACGTATATGTGTGAGCTGTACAAATATACATACGGATAGATTTGCATCCTTCTTTATTTTGAAGGGGAGGGTATTTGTAATTTTTTGTCCTATTCTGAAGGCCAAAAATCTGGTCTGGACCTGCATTCCATATCACCTTGCTGGTAATAAAAAGAATGGATTTCTAGAACAATTTCAAGGTCACTAAAAAAAAAAAATCTTATTTCCTGTTTTATACTCTCTAGTTTATATACTCTTTTTTTCAGAGGAGTTCTGTGCTGTATTTTCACCTCCCTAAGTACAGTGTTAAATCAGGTAATTCATTGACATGCATGATGCAGAGCCATCTTACAGTATTGTTGATTTTTCTCCTTGCATCTGAAATCACAGTATAAGTGGATCAGTCAGAGAACTGGTGTGCTTAGCATTTCTGAGTTTTAAAACTGAGAATATTTCCTCTGTCATGGGAATTCCTATCCTACTGCAGGGCTTTTTTTTTTTTTTCCAGCTACGTATTGAAGTAGTAATTACTTTCTTTCCAGCTGTTACACATCTGTATCGAAGGCTGGGGAAACTGGCGCTGGTCTGAACCATTTAGTGTGGACAATGCAGGCACCTTTATTCGTACCATTCAGTACAAAGGCCGGACAGCATCACTTATTATCAAAGTTCAGCAGCTCAGTGGAGTGCAAAAGCAAGTAAGTTTTTGATCCACTTTGGAAAAAATAACACGAGTAATTTAAACTCTTATCTATTCACAAATTAGTCACCTCAGTATTTATTCTCTCCTACTGGGATCTGCAAAAAACCAAGTATAACAGTCTTCTGAGGGCATTTTTATGAGTTTTTACAACTCTTCTTACACAGTCTTGTGCATGTTTTAAGCTCTTGAGAAGCAGAATTTACACTTTTTTTTTTTTTTTTTTTTTTTAAGAAACTGTTCATATCTTATTCTGGGAGAAGTAATGACCAAATTAACATTTGAAAATGGGCTGCTCTGCAGTAACTTTTCACATACTATCTTTGTAAAGAGATCTGTAATAGCACTGCCTGCCTTGGCAGAAGCCAGAGCATGTGGTGGACACGTTCAGCTCGTGGATATGGCAGGGCGCCTTACGTTGCGCAACAGAAATACAGCTGATCAGACAAGAACAGTGCCTGGCGTCACTGGAAGCCCTGCTGAGATCTTGCTTGGTAGGTTGTAGCTATCATGTGCACCCTCATTAATGAAAAGCAAATGAAGATGGCTGTAGCAGGGATACATGTGGAATGCTGTTCCTTGGTACAGCTTAGAAAAAGTCACATATATGTTCTGTGATAAAGAATTCATCTATGGTGGACAGCAACAACTCTTGAGTCTAATTTGCTCATTTTCTAGGAGGGTGCAATTAAATACAGAAATATGGTACAGCTATTTAATGTCATTATAAACTTTAAAACAGCAAGCATGCTGAAAGGTCTAGGTGGCTAGGTTGTGAAGGGAATTTGAGGTGTCAGTAGAAACCTTTCTTCTGAAGTATATCACTGTGTCTGCTCAGAAAGGGCTCAGCATTCAAAGACCATCACAGTACTCAAAATCCAAACCAGAGCTATGTCAGCTGTGGACAGTACTGCTGAGTTCAGTGGGAACGAAAGTGGATGTGTTACATGTTGCTTTCAAGCCCAGATATTGCCTTAGCAATATTTCAGGCGTTTTAATGTCTAGGTTTCTGTGAAATGGCACATACATTTGGCCAACAAAAATAATGTTTTACCATTCACTGCCTTCAGCAGTGCTTGGGAAAAGCTAAAATAGGGAGATTATTCTTGTACAGCTTTTCACTCTATAATTCAATTTTGACCTTTCTGTTTCACAATTGTTTATATATGAGCTGCATATTTTTGTGTGTTTTAGATCCTAATCTGTGGAAGACAGACAGTCTGTAGTTACCTTTCCGAAAGTATTGAACTGAAAGTGGTTCAGCATTACATTAGTCAGGATGGACAGGCTGTTGTTAAAGAACACATCAACTGCCTTGCAGCCAAGCAGAAGTTGCCTTCATACGTCCTAGAAAACAGTGAGCTCACCGAGCTGAGTGTGAAAGCAACAGGAGATGAAGACTGGTCCCAAGACGTATGTCTAAGTTCTAAACATACAGAACACAGCACTGTCATTCAGGTATGACTGGAAATAGTTATATGGAATGTAGCCAAAGAATGTCTGAGAAAACTGGGAACTTTGTGTTTAGATTTCTGTTTAATATGATAAAATGTTGAACATCCTGAAGTAATTTTAGTGTAACACTACTGATCTCTCTGCATACAGGTACCATCTTCAAAGAGTTCAATTACATATGTGTGGTGCACAATTTTGACTTTAGAGCCCAACTCTCATGTGCAGCAACGATTAGTAAGTACATTTTATGTCTCTGAAATCTAAATGTTTATGCCTTACATGTCATATAACAACTTATGGGCAGGATGACCCACTTTGAAGATTTATTAATATCTTGTTTCAGCAGTTGTAATACTGGAGTAAAGTTAGTTTTAAACTGGTATATTCTTTTCTTTTTGTAGATTGTTTTCAGCCCTCTTTTCATTGTAAGGAGCCATCTTCCAGATCCAATTATCATACATTTAGAGAAAAGGAGTCTGGGACTGAATGAAACACAAGTGATTCCAGGGAAAGGACAGGAGAAAGAACTGCAAAATATAGAACCTGATCTTACGCACCACTTGACATTTCAAGCCAGGTAAAGTACTCACTTTCCTTGAAAAGGGTTCATTTGTATGGAAAAGAAGAAATAATTTACACTTTAACTTCTGGTGGATTTTTTACAAGAGTATGGGATATGCAGAGGAGATACAACAGAACAAGCATATGTGGCCTGAAATTATATGATACGAAATACTAAACTTGGCATATGTTTGCATAAAACGTCCACATTTTTGTGTTTTGAAAGATAAATTCCTAAATAAGCTTTTTTGAGAATAGTGAAGAGTTTCTAAGGCCTCAGACACAAAGGTCATTGTGGTGTCATCACAAATTCACACGTCAGATAATGCTCAGACACTTGTTAGACTTCCTAACAAGAGTGCTCCTCTGCAGAGTATGCTTGGAAAGCTTCATTAAAGAAAATGTTAGTGCTTCATAAAGAAAATGATCTTGTTGTGTGACTGACATGTGTTTTCAATGACAGGGAGGAAGATGATCCATCAGAGTGCGCAGTCCCTATCTCAACGGCACTAATTAAACAGATAGCCACTAAGGCCCACCCTGGTGGCAATGTCAGCCAAGTACTGGCCGACTTCTATGGCACCACTCATCCTCCCCAGCCTGCATGGCCATATAATAGGAAGGATTCAGACAGGTAATTCTTTGCTAAACCTTCTTCATGGTCGTTGCATTGCCTTTTCAAATGAACTGAAATCTCATTCAGGAAGACTATAAGTGATCAACATTGAATATTTTTCAGTAATTACATGATTCCTGATTGTAAGCTGCAGAGTCCATTGCAGGTGGGAAAAAATTGAGGTCAGCCTAGGGGCTGCCCTTGATTACACTGAGCAGATTGCATCAGCAGGGATTAAAAAAAAATGGAACTTTTTTTTGTGAATGCACTGACTTTACTGCAGCTGTAGAGACTGTTGTTTATCCACTGTTTCAGTGCAGAGACAGGGAGTTGCTGTAGGAGTTGCTTTGAAAAAAAATGGAAATGTGATTTTACAACTACAAAAGTCACAGGTTTAGTTCTACAGAGCAGTGGTAATTTTGTTAAGGTGTTTTTTTAATTGGCTACATTTAGGTTGAGCTTATGCAGTTAAAAATATGTCTTTATATTCTAGATGTAGCTAGATCTGTCTGACTGTGTTCCAGAATGATAAGAGGAGACTGTTTTTCTATTTCAAACCCAGAAAAACTGTGCAAATTTGTGAAAGTGACACCTTATAATTTGTAATCTTGCATTCATTATTCCTTTATCTTTTTGTTTATTTGTTGTTGAACAGCAACGAACAGCTCTCCCAGTGGGATAGCCCAATGAGGGTAAAGCTGTCGGTGTGGAAACCGTGTGTTAAAACTCTGCTGATAGAACTCCTGCCCTGGGCTTTGCTTATCAATCAGTCCAAGTGGGATCTGTGGCTGTTTGAAGGAGAGAAGATCGTTCTTCAAGTACCTACTGGGAAAGTAATTATACCTCCCAATTTCGAGGTAACTTTGCCATTCACGTGAACAGGCACAGTTCTGCTAAACGTTCTGATTCTGAAGAATGCTTATTAATCCAGATGATTCTCACTTTCCAGTCACTGTGTCTGTTAGTCACATGGTGAGGAGTAGAAATACCAATATAAATTTGCCATGCTGACTGAGCCACCGAGTGGGTAGAACAACATATTTGAGAGCAGTGTTTGAAGAACAACATGTCTTAAAGATGCATAGTTAAAAATTGTCTGTAAGACACTGTAGGAAGAGGACCTGCTTACCGTCTGATTTGGCAGACTTCTCTCCTTCCTCCCAATTCAGTTAATGAATCTGCAACACAGGCATAATGTAGCAGCCCAAGTAAATTGCTATAAAGGCCACGTATAGACTTTGGCCCCTGCTGTGCCAGCCTGTCACTTTGGAAGTGTGACCACAGCAGCAAAGCTGACAGCCTGGAAGGAATGTTTGGTTTGAGCATGTTTTGGGTTGAGTTTTTGCATAGCTGGTATGTTGTCAAGAAAGGTTTGACAATGACATAGGGTGAGTTACAAAAAAGGAAGATTCCTTAGGATGCCTGCCTTCCTCAATTCAGAGTTTTGTGTAGTGGATCTTCTCATATACCTTACCTTGGCCATGCATGGCTTTTAAATTATGATGACCCAAATATTCCTTATTTTTAAAAGAATTAAAATAATTTAACACACTATCTTGTCAATTCCAATTGGACAATCTGATGCTTTCTGTTTATTTTGCCATCTGTTTTTCCCTCATGTATGTCTGTTAATAAGCAAAAGGTCTGCCTCTTAACACATCTCAGTGTAGACTATGGTCTTGATTACACTGTGAAAGATTAATCCCATAGCCACATTGTGGTTTCATCTATCTTTGTACTACATTTAACTCTACTAGAAGTGTGTCAAATAGCCAACAAGTAATTGGTAATTTTTCACTTGCAGGAAGCTTTTCAGGTTGGAATATACTGGGCAAACACTAATACTGTACACAAATCAGTGGCAATTAAACTGGTTCATAATGTAACCTCCCCAAAATGGAAGGATGCCGATAGTGGAGAAGTAGTAACGTTGGATGAAGAAGGTTTTGTTGAAGCTGAAATAAAACTTGGTGCTTTTCCAGGTCATCAAAAGGTTAGAACAAAAATAACATGATTTATAACTTCCTCATTTAAAAACAAAGTCATATAGCAGATGAAAACCATCAAATGTATACAGTGTGAAAGCTCCCTAATTATATTAATACATGTAAAACTTAATGAGAGTATAAACAATGTATGATGCATATGTGAAAGAATTATCGCCAAAAAGAATAAATAAAGAATATTTATTTATTCTTTTTCTATTCGCCTATTTGTATTCTATTTCTATTCTATTCTATCTATTCGCCAATAAAGAAACATCGCCAAAGATGTTCTACCCCACTCATCAAGAAAATACAGTATCTCCTGGAAAAAGAACTAATGAATTCTCAATCTTTTTTGGAAAACATTGACAGATGCAACTTCAAAGATACAGTGATGTGGCTCCAGTTATGAAGTGCATGAACGTAGACAGGATTTACACAGTTAAAAAGAAAATGTCAGTTCTGTCACTGCACCTTTTGTGGTTGGGTGTGTGATGTCATTGTTTTTATCATCTTACAGTTGTGTCAATTCTGCGTTTCTTCAATGGTTCGACAAGGGGTACAAATTCTACAGATTGAAGATAAGACAACAATAATCAATGATACGTCATACCAAATTTATTATAGGCCACAGCTTTCTATTTCCAAACCCCACTCAGGAGAAGAGGTAAAGCACTGTGCATACTGTTTGTGTTTATCATCTGCAATATATGGGTGTTTAGATTATATGGTCTCAACTGCACATAGCAGAGCTTGAACAGAAACCTTTAGACATAATAATGATAAAGTATTTTATATCTTTTTAATTTAAAATACAGAATCCTGGGTAAATTCAACTCCAGTAGTTAACTGTGATTAGAAATCTGTGCAAAGCAGGAGATTCTTGCACATTGCAGAATTAGTTCTGCCTGTTCTCCATCTGTTCAGGCACTAATGGCCATTTCTGTAAAATAGGCAGCGTAATCCGTAGTAGCTGTTGAAATTGTTCTCAGAATTTTTACTGAGTTCGCGTGTAAAAGAGGTATATTGGCCTGGCAGGCTGAAAACTTTTTGTTATCCTTTTGGGAAGATTCCAGTTATCTGAACAAAGCTGCAGAGCTAGAGACGTGCCCAGAGTTTATGTATTTCAATGAACTGCATCAAATCATGAATATCAGTTTTCTAATAATTGCACTGTATGTTTAGGGACTAGCTTACAGGAACCAAAATGTATGCATGGTCAATATATTTTAATCAACCATTTATACATATTTATTGAAGATTACATTTATAATCTTCTAAAATATGTGGAAAGAATTCTCAGGGTTAAACTTGCTAGAGGAGTTGGATAAACAAAATTTTATAGTTCTCTGTTTCTGTATTGGTTTCCTTCTGCATTGGTTTTCTTCACATCAGTAGCTACATTTGTGCATCACACATTTTGTGACAGTCTTTGGGATGGGAAATTGGAAGAACACCGAGGCTAAAATCTGTTCTTAGTTTTATATCTATAAATGGATTTTCTTCTCACAGTTATGTTATAGTACTGTTACTGTTGGTTTTGGTAGAGTTACGTTGTGCAACTGAGCATGGACTGTAGATAATTGTGCTCAGTTAGCTGCCTCAATACACCTTAGGACAAAATTTGACCAAATGGCTTTCAGTGCAATGGTCTTAGTGCAACTCTTAGCTAGTTGAGTTCAATTTGCTACTTGAGACTGTTCTGTGCAAGATTGACGTGCACAACTTCTCGTTGGGAGTCAGCATGTGCCACCACCATCTTTTTTCTTTCCAGGACTTCCACTCACCAGACAGTACGGTGTTCAGCATCAGCCCAGCTGGGACACCACCCCGCGGGACGCTGAGCACTGTGCCCTGCTGGGACCTGATGTGGGACACCATTCCCTTAGCTGAAGGGGTGCCTCTCACAGAAAAACGGGTGCTGCTGGGCTTCAGCCCAGGCAGCAGTTGTGAGCTGTGGAGCCTACCAGCTGTCATTAAACAGGAGTTTCCTAGACAGAGCGTGGCCGTGCCCACAGGGGTTTGTGGTGAAAGTGGATTTTGTACCAGGTACCGTACGCTGAACAATCATGAATTTTTGCTATAAAGTCTTGGCCAGTAACAAACCATAAGAGATTAATACAAAAGTCAAAGTAACACATGCCCCCCATATGTAAAGGCAAGTCTTGCTTT
This sequence comes from Scolopax mira, assembly GCA_004320125.1. Lineage (NCBI taxonomy): Eukaryota > Metazoa > Chordata > Aves > Charadriiformes > Scolopacidae > Scolopax > Scolopax mira. Next base: position 133,003 of record BJBW01006420.1, on the reverse strand, counting down.
AATTTAAGAATTGTTATCTTTGGATGGTTTTGATGCTTTTATTATAAATGGTTTAATGTTATGACCATGTACAAGTTGTGCAATTTTTATAATGTATGGGCTGCTATTTTTTTACATGCATACAAAAGAAGTGTGTGAAAAGGTTGTGTTTGAGATTATAGTCTTTTTTGGATTTGCAGGTAACAGTTTAAGAGTTCAAGGACAGTGTGAAATAATACAATGCAAAAATGCAGGTTATGTTTATAGAAGTCAAAATATTTTTAATAAGAACGATAAGAGGATCAATAGGAAAAGCAAAAAAGGGAATGAAACTATCTTGAGAGTATAACAAGGAAAGATATGCAAGTTTTAAAGCTTGAAATGTCCAAATGTGCATTCCACTTAAAAACAAATGCATACAGCTAGTGTAAAATAACAGTCCGATGACATGTCAGGTGCCCAACTTTAATCCTCAGACCTGATATCTGAATCTATTCATGCTTATGCTGATATAAACAAGCATCAATATGCTGAAATTAGAGAAGCTACATCAGTATATATTACCAGCTATATGATCTGTCCCTTGTTTGAAGTGCCTGATACCATCCAAACCCGCATATAGTTCCTCTGTAGAGTCTAAGAGGTGTCATTGTGGATACTAGAGATTCTTACACAGACTCAGATTTTAAAAAAGATTAAAATGTAAAGAACAAGACAAGAATTCCGTATAATACAGAGACAGGCATAGAGGATCTCAAATTTTTTAGAAATAACCAATAAATTTGCACAAGGGAAAAAAAAGAATTTGTGTTAATGTGTGAAGTCACTTTGTGTGGCTAATGAGTAGAAATAGATTAATGTATTTTCATTTTGGAAATTTATGTAGTGATGATCCATAACATTAACATTTGAAAGGGTGATGGCATTGTAGATCAGTCCAGGGGAGCAGTCAGTTACAAATTTATGCATTTGTTAAAAATACCTTTCATATGTATAAGAAAAGTATGCGCGCAAATTCTTCTGGAAAATTTTGAAGATTTATGTTGAAAATTTGGGCTTACAATCTCATGTTTTTAATTTAATATAAATCTCTGCTGGCTAGGGCTCTCATCTTGCTCAGTTTAACTCATGAGTAGTCTCTGTGAAGTGATTTCTTCTCTAATGTTGTTTTTCATGCTATTTCCACGTGTTCCTCTGACTAAATATAATACTCAATGGAGATATGTGCTTGCCTACATGTATATAAATATCTGTGAAATTGGAACTTGATCATAAAGAAACTTACAGATGCTAGTTTCGAATGTTTTTAATTGTTCAGAGTAATAATATGTAAAGATTTAATCCAAAACGTGCATAATCAAATATATCTGCTGCTGTTTTAGAGCTATAGCACTGACTTATCAAGAGCATCTTGGTGTGACGTACCTAACACTTACAGAAGATCCTAGTCCTCGTATAATTATCCACAATAGGTGCTCCGTTCCATTGCTTGTAAAAGAGAACTTCAAAGGTAGGTGGTATGCAGTAATGAAAGACAGTGCACTGTTGCAGTATACATTTTTTTACTGTATCTCTAATACAAAGTTGAGTTCAGTATGTCTTTTGCTTACAAGACCTTGATGCCCTCATAAAGGTCTGTCTCAAAGTGAGAGACTGTGGAAGATACTGAAGCCTGGAAGCTATTGGAGCTCATTGTGATGAGGTCAGGAGTATGAACTTATATGGCTCCAGGCTTTTGGGTCTCCCTGGTTCCAGCTGTCAAGGCGACTTGGCTCTAGGAGACTAGTGGGCAGTGGAGTTTGTGGATATCAGCTCATTCCCAGGGAACATTTAAATTCATCAGATTTGCAAATGTGACACAAAACATACTGCCAAAATTCCAGTTAAAGTATGTTAATGTAATGATCAGTGGAACATTATTTATGTAAATCATAATGACATCAAAAAGAAAAGGAAAAAAGCCCAAACACGTAAAAATTCCACCAATAGAAATGTTTCTATTTATTAGTAATATTTCAGACAGAAACTCCCCCATTTGTGTAAGCATAGTTGAGTTTTGATTTAATACGGGTTTTAGAAAGCCCCAATCTTTTATATTTTATATAATTTCAGATACACCAAAGTTTGAAGTTTATTGTAGAAAGATTCCAGCTCAATGTTCAGTTCATCATGAACTTTACCATCAAGTCTCCAGCTATCCAGATTGCAAAACAAGAGATTTGTTGCCCAGCATTCTTCTGAAAGTGATGTCATCCGATGAATTAGTAAATGAATGGAGTGATTTTGTGGACATCAACAATCAAGGAACACAAGTAAATCATTATTAACTATTTCCTAGTTCACAGCATAAATTATTGTCTTCCTGACCTGCATGGTATATCATTCCTCTGCAATAAGCATATCCTTTCTGTTGTTTTGGTTTGGTTTTTTATTTAAGTATTGGGAGTTCTCCTTCCTAAGCCCCTTCCTATGGAAGCTGTAGTATGCAGATTACCTTCTTTGCTGGCTGTTTTTAAAAATAGCTACATCAAACTACAGGCTTTGTAGCACTGAGGGTTTTTTACTTCTTTTTAATCAACCTGGTGTTCCCCAGAAAAATCAGTTCTGAAAATTTCTGACTTCTGTAAGCAAAGAATCCCAGAGGAGCCAGGAAAAGCCTGCAGTTTGGTAACTTAATTATCACAGGATTTTATCTTTGCATCTTGTAGGAATCATCACTGTCATTTTCCCTCTATGTCTTCACAGAAGCTACGCGTGTCTTTCTAAAACAAAACAAACCCTCCTTTTCTTTCCTTCTGTTATTTTTCTCCTGTTTTGAGGTAAATGAAAGCTTCCTTCACTGGAGTAATTCTTTTTGATGGGAATTTTTTCCATCTTTGAAGTCATTAGTTTACATGGAATCAACATAAACTGCTTGGCTCTTTGAAAGAAATACTAGTTTCAGATGTTTTCCCTGGGGACCAATCACAAAATGCTCTTGATTATTGAGTGTTATGTTATATAGCAAGTAGTTCGGTTTCATTCAGCAAACCAGTCAAGCAACGCAAGGTTTCAGATTTCAGTCATTAATGTTATGCCAGACCAGGGTTCTTTATAAGTATCTGGCTCCTAGAAGGAATTAGATGTTAAGACAACATTTGGGGATCGTTGTCTACTTGAAGAACTCCCCAAATAAAAAGTGTAGCCTTCTGTTATTGGAAGTTTTAGGTTTTACACCTAGAGAACTTCCCCAGGATTTCTCCACCAGTTTTTCTCTTATAAAGCTATAAATATATATAAATAAGGAATATGTGAATAAGAAGTCGCATACAACTCGGTTCAGATTGTGAAATAACTGGGATTTAAAGGATCTTGAGTAATTTGTACTCTTTCTGTGTAGTCACAGATAAGTACTTCTTATTCTATTAGAAAGAAAATGTTATTTATTTTCTGAAATTAAGGTATTTATCATCAAAATAATCTGAAATTTGAATTAAAATTACCAGTCTTTAAGAACTATTAGGGGTTTTTTTAGAATAATGAGGGTGTACTGAAAATTCAGTAAATGTCCTTTTTCCTCCAGTTTTGTCATGCAGGATTGCAAATCTCTTTCAGATAAGCAAAGATTAAAACCCACTTATCAAAATTAGAAATTTTCTTATATGTAATTCTCAGAAGAATAAGACATAATTTGATGAACAAAATTTAATTATCTGTACAAGTATACACTCTGTACTCTATAAATAGTTTAAGTGCTGATCTTAATAAACTTCCAAGTGCTTTTCCTTCTGGTGACTTGTGAACAGCAGTAAAGATTCTTCAAGACAAACAGCTGTTCGTTTTACCTGTCCTAGCCCATTATCTTTGTTATTCCTTGAGGCCTTTAAATTATGGCTTCTGTCATTACAATCTAGTAAACAATTGTGTTGATAGTAGCCCTACAAGAAAAGAAAAACCAGATTGCTCTAACAAGGATTGCTGTGAATTTTCCTAACCTGAAAAGACCTTAATTCTCATAAAAGATTATTTATATTTATATTCTTCGTACATTTAAATAATATTAAATGATAATGCTTGATATTGTTAAATAATAATATATTAATTAACTATATAAATATTTGAATATTTATATTTAAATATTTGCATTATACAATATTACAACAATAATGTATCATTCCTTTAAGTAGAATATTAAGGATAACATGTTCAGAATGAAATTTTGCATATCTGTAAGCAAGACACAAACCTGTTGTCAAGTTCCCATTTTCTTGCCTTGTTAGACATTTTACCTGTTCCAACAGACTTTTACAATTTCATTGTGGGAGCACTTTGCTTATGAAGGTGTTCTCACCAAACCTGTTCAGATGGCTTTAAAATGTGTTCAGTGTTGAGTTGTTAAGCAAGTCATCATGTTACTTATTTTTTCTAGTCTTCATGTGTTTTGGATCATGTTATCAGCCATTCATCGAACGAGCTCTGAGCTTGGGCATAGCAACATAATATTCATTTAGACTTTCTTTTCCAAAGGAGACGGTGGGATTTTGCAGAGCTCCAGGAATATGCCTTTCTCCTTAATCCAAAATCACAAATTAAAATTTCCTTTTTATTCTTTTCTCATATAACTTCCACCCTCCCCAGCGCATGTTACTTATTTCTGGAGAAAACATTTCTTATTAAATTGTATTCAGTTATACGGTTTAAAGATGAGGTGCAAAGTTCATCTTGCTGTATAATTGAAATACGTTGAGTATCAGAACTGTTATTTTCTGATGTCTTGAAATCTGTTTCTATTTTTCCTGAACAGTATCATGATTCGAGTAAAGATCTCAACTACAAGGCATTAATAGGATTTATTTTAATTATGTCATATTAAAAATAGTCATGTCAGTGGCATTCCATATGTTTCTAACTCTCTCTACTAGATTGTGTTCTTAACTGGCTTTGGCTATGTTTATGTGGACATTGCCCATCAGTGTGGAACAATAGTCATAACGTTAGCCCCAGAAGGAAGAGCAGGACCCGTCGAGATCAACCTCAACAGGTACTTAACACACATAAAAGATGATAAAAAGCATTGCAAAACAGTGCTGAGAGGTCAGTCAGCTTTCTGAGTGTTAACTGACTTATGAACCTTGGCTTAACTGTTTGGTTTGTTTAATACCACTGCATGCTCTACGGCATGTGTTTAGACCATATGTTATGCTTTGTGTATCAGAGCTAAAAAAGAACAATCTAACATCAAAACTCATGTCACTTTAGGGTAAACACTAAATTTCTAATACAAAAAGAAGTCCTGAGTTGTTCATTACAAAACCCCACAATTTCCATTGTAATTAATTTTGATTATGTTCATCAATTTAAAATGTCTTTAGCTAGGTCCTGTCATCTGTATTCATATAACTCACCACTAAAATTAGTAGGCAGCTTGATATACAAGGACTGTAGAAATAGTCTTACTGTCAGTAATTAATTGTACTTTATTATAATACTCTTCTTTGGACGACTAGTCCACTTCCATAACACACCACAGCTTGTTCCTCCATTCCATGCAAGTGCAATTACAACACTGCCTGTTTCCAAGATGCAGACCTCCAGCAACTCTGTTACAATTAGAGTGGAATTTGTTGTACTGTTTTTGTTTGCATTATAATTAAGTATGAATCCCCAAGGTACTGGTCATCAGCCAGTACATAACAGCCTACTTGCTAGTTAAACTTGGCAATGGGCCACTGGAGTCAGGGAGGCCATCAATGCTATTGGTATGAAAATGCTGTGGTGGTGTTGTTGGAGGGCATTTGCTGTGCATGTTGTGAAATTAATTATCCATAATAATAATAATCAGTAGTGGCTCCCAGAAGATATTGTAACAGCTGAGGTTGTATAGCAATTATCAGAAAATTGTATTTGTCTGGTTTAATACCTGTCTCTGTTGCAAATTCAGTAGGGAGTTAATCTGTATACAGAAACATTCCTGCCCAAACTATCCTATTAAAGGATAAGAAAGCATGAGAAACCTGGCATAGTTATGTAATATCACATTTCTTAGAAGACACCCTGGGTGGTACCCACTGTGGTGATTAAGGCTGCTAGATCCCATTAACATTAATGGGACTTGCAAATGAGTTTCCCAGGTATTATAGAGAATGTTTCTCCTGATAGTTTTTGGAGAAAGCAAGATGCCAGGTGAACTCAAAATACATGAAGTGATAAAACTTCTTTTTCTTCCTGTCTAGAAGTCAAGAGCAGACCCTGTCACTGAAAATGTTCATCAGTCAGTTAAGTCTTGCTGCGTTTGATGATATTACAAACCATAAAGTGTCATCTGAACTTCTGCGTCTCACAGCAGACAATGTTTTCCTCCACATGGCCCCAGCCACCAGCTACCTGAGACCCCTGTCACAGGAGCACCAGCGGGATGCCATGGAAGCCCTCCCACAATTTCATAGTCTCCAAGTGTATTGTGAAGACTTGCAACTGGACAATCAGTTGTACAGCAAATCCAATTTCCATTTTGCAGTCCTGCTGTGCCAAGGAGAGAAAACTGAGACCGTGCAGTGGTCCAGAGTGAACAATCTCGTCGTTTGCAACAAAGATTTGGAAAGCTATAAGGAAAACTGCTTTATAAAACTCTGCATTGCTTTTTCTGAGGAAGAGAATTTTATGTTTCATGTGAATGACCTCAGTTTTGAGCTCAAACCAGCTAGGCTGTATGTGGAAGACACCTTTGTTTACTACATTAAGACTTTGTTTGATACATATCTTCCAGAAAACAAAACAGCTTGTCAACCCATGAATACTTCAGATACTACCCTGATACTGCCTGAACAAGTGAGAGAGCATGCAAGAGCTTTAGTCAAGCCGGTGAAGTTAAGAAAATTAACAATACAACCTGTTAATCTCCTCGTCAGTATTCACGCTTCGCTGAAACTGTACATAGCCTCAGATCATACCCCTCTTTCCTTCTCCATATTTGAGCGAGGGCCCATCTTCACCACTGCCAGGCAACTTGTCCATGCCTTGGCCATGCATTATGCTGCTGGAGCACTTTTCAGGGCAGGTCAGTACTTTTCCATAACATATAGCATTTTTATTAGGTACCAGGGTTCTCTGATTGTCTCTCAAGCTGATTAGCCTAGATGTGAGCTGTACAATTGCTGTTTTCCTCAAACACTGTTTGATAATGATATTTTCAGACACCTTTCATGTCCTGCCGTACGACAGACGGGAAATAAAATGGCTGAGCAGACACCAGTGAAGATTCATAAAGTTGTGCTAAACATTAGCCAGCCGCCTGGAGGCTTTACAAAACTCTGAACGCAGCATAAAAATGTATTCTAGCTGGCTTAAGTTTTGTCATTTTATATTATAGCACTAGTCAGAATCAACTCACATTCCTCCCATAAACTCCCTAAAACTACATTTAATCAAATTATTCAGCATGTTGCTCTGCATTCAGAAGTAAATTATAGCCTTGAATGTTGTTTTGTTGTTAAAACTCCTTTTGGCTGCAGTTTATGATTAGGAATCTGTCTTTCTTCATGCAGCCTTCATGCTAAACTGGCACACAGATGTTTGTTGTCCTTTGATCCAAGAACTATGAAGTTTGCTGTTGCTAGCTTTTTTTCCATACAGCATACAGGATCAATAGTGAACAATTAGTCTATTAGGTTAGCAGGTACATTCTCTTTCCCATAAATATTAATTTAGATATAACAAAATTTGGTCTGAGCTTTATCTTATTGTGGAATGGAATTTGTACCTGAGACAGTAGGAAGCTCCTCCACGATCACACACAAGTAATATACTCCACACTGAAACATGGAATTTATTTTCCTGCAAAACTAATGGTCAGATTTTCTGAAATCCTGATGCTTCCATTTGTGCTGCAAGTGTGGCTGCGACCTGATTTCTATGCACAGTTTCCAAAACTCTACACATGCATTTCACGTATTTCTAAATAGATGCTGATCAAGGCTTTCACTGTGGCATACCTGACTTGCATAGCTGATTTTGGCAGCTGTGTACACAATTGCTCACCAGAACATTGTGCACTGATTCATTGTTTTCTTGCATTATTTTGCTTGCAAAATTAGCAAGTTTTTCTTTTTACTACTTGTTTGGATTTGGTTAAAGTCAAATCCCATAGTGCAGGGTTTCTTCCTAGTTAAGAGTGAAACTGTGGCCGAATATGGTCCACAGTGTGAATGTTTCTCCCCACAAGTGGTTAGGAGTGGTGATACAAGTGGTGATAGACTGCAGCAGGAAATTGGGGTTATACTGGCTTTTCATCTGCAACATCCCAGGTGAGGCACATATGCTGGTGAGGGATTCCTGAGCCTGCTCTTGGTCTTTCCTCCTGTGCTACCCTTGCAGCATGCAGCAGTGCACAACCCACTCGTTGCTCTTCTTGGGCTTATGATGTAGCTGAAATCAAGCAGGTTTAAATATTAAGAAATAAGATTTGCTTCAGCGGAACTGCTCTTCAGGAAAACACATAAGCATGTATTTAGTTACCACTTAGATCCTGCTCAAAGCACTGAAACGCAAATGTATTTTTGGAAAGGGGTTACCATGATTAAAATGGTGAATTGCATTGATTAATGTTTGCTTGGGCAAAGAAGGTGCTTTATTTTGAAGAGTTTGTGACACTTGTCCAAAGGCTGACTGTGTCAACACAGTTAAAAAGGAGGAAAAACTCAAGTAAAAGCTTTACATGGTCTGCAAACCCTGAGTCCTTTCCTCACCCTCAGGTGAGTTACACTTCTTGGATTGGTCTCTTATGGAAGAGAAACTCCCTCTCCTGCCTTTTTAACCACATTAATCTGCAAAACAAGCGGTTGTTTGACACACACACCCTCTCCTGCTCACTGCTGCCCCGTGCATAAATCGTTGTAGCATCTGCACAAACAGCATTCCCACACAGCTGTGCTTTCTGCTTCAAGCAGGATATAATCTTGTTTTGCCCTTAGCTGTGTGCAAGACTATTGTTGCCCTGTGGGAGGGGAGAGGGCTTGCCCCAAAGCCTCCTAAAGGCAGCGTATGCGGCTGCCCCGTATGTTGCAAAGGGGCAGCCGGAATCCAGGTCTTGGAAGCAATGAATGGGGTTGGAGACCTCTGCTCAAATATGCTGATGAGCATTCCTTGTCTCAAATTAGCAAAACTTACAAAGGAAATCTCCCATTCTTTTCTAATTAAGTTGGCTCCTATTTAGAATTATTACTGCTATTAGCCAGATCTAACTGTGTATTTACCTATAAAGAAAATGCAGTGGCTCTCTGCTAATATAGTCATAATAATTTCATATTAGTGGATATAATTACTAAGCATACTTTGGGAAATGGTAACCTGACATAATCCTCTATTTCTGCAAAGTAAAATGCAGCACAGTTTGTGAATTGAGGGATCATTCCTGATTCATCATATTCCTGTTCCATGCCTTCCTCCTTGGGTTGGGTGGTCCATGCCGGCAGCGAGGAGCCATGACTTTTGCTCTGGGCTTTGGCCAGGGAGAGTCACCCTCGCTGCAGGTTGCACGTTCCTCCCGAGTGCTCTCCAAGGGTGAGCACGTTCCTTCCAGAGGTTCCAAAACTGAGCCCACAGGCCAGGGCCAGACGGCAACAGCCTGTCCCCAGGATACTGGGCAACCCCTCAGCTTTGTGTTTAACCAGTTTTGTTCTTGGCTTTACTCTGGTTTCCATTCCTGAGCCCACTGGCTGGCCAAACAGGTGAGTGGAGTTGGAGTCTCCCCTGGCCTGGCCTGGCAGTGCCTGCCTGGGGTGTCACAGGGCAGCCACAGTGTTGTGCAGCCCCTTTCCGTCACATCACCACCTCAGGACAAAGAATGTCAAGAGCATTTAGTTAAAAAAAAAAAAAAAAAGGCTGCTTGTAAGGGATTATAGCAACATTATTGATCAGAAAAAGCAGAAGGAGCATCTCTTCCATCTGTACAGGCCTCCCCACCCCTCCAGCTTTTCATCACTTCACACAGTGGCAAGGATAATTTGTTAAAAATACTACAGCGAGGGAGCCGCAGGCCCAGCCTGGAGTGCTGGCTTCCCCCAGTCCCCGGCAGGGAAGGACTGCCAGGGGGACACTCCTCCCCAGGGCAGGCACCATGGGGCCACAGTGCTCGTTTCCTCTCTGCTTGTCACGCTGCCAGTAGTACTTGTTTTTTGTTTTTATAGTCCATCCCACCCTCTCCCTCATGTCCACTGCAGTTCCCGCTTTTTATACTATGTATGCTGGAGTTCTCAACCTGCCAGGGCTGAAATGTGGGACAGATTCAACAAGAATAATAGATTTTCCGGGAGCTTAGAATGATAGTATGAGATTAATTCATTTCATGTGAGTAACATTTTCTCTTCTGTTCAGTTTCATGATTCAGCCTTCCACAGGAGTGACTGGGAGGGGTTACTAGAAAACAAGAAAAGCATCTGGATAGCAGGAGTTTGCGGTGACGAGATGGGAATGAGGAGGGCAAGGCAGATCAAGAGCCCTCGGTGGGAGAGCAGGAGGCCACTCTGTCCATCGTTCAGTCTCCTGGCCCTGTCACCCCTTGTGTCACTCTGACAGTGCCAGTTGAAATTCATGGTACGGGGGCTCAAAGACCAGGCAGTTCCCATTTAACGTTTATTGCCTTTTTTGAATAGCTCTCTCCGGGCTGCTGAAAAAAAAAAAAAAAAAAGCTATGCAGCACTATTTCCCTAATAAATCTGCTGCCAACCAGCCTGAGAAAGACAAGACCTGCAAACAGCTTTCCAGCAACAGATTGCTGCGCGCTCAGCCATCCAGCAAGCTGCTGGCAACCCTGCGTTTATATAGGAAACCAGATCCACAGATACCTCTCCCGGGATATGCATAAGGAATACTCCCCTATGAGTAACCTAATCAGCATGTAGATGTCATTGCTGTTTACACAACTGTACTGAGCAAAAGACATTTGTCTGGCTTTCACTGCACTCTAAAAGAAAATGATCAGCTTAGAAGGGTTGGGGTGTATTTAAAATAACTTCTTAAGCAGTTGTCAAAAATCTGCATCCCCTTTCCTAACACTCCATCAAGCAATTGACCTCCACACTCCGGTACAGCAGTACATTGTATCAGTGTAAACTCCCTGTCACAATTCTATCACATAGGGATGTGAAATCACGACGCTGCCTTATAGTGTCTAAAACCGACCCAGCCATCTGAACTTGCAGTCCCGTTCCTCTGAAGCTGTCAGGCTCTAGCATCCGCCTCTCTAGGACACTTTTAGCAGAAATACGGGAAGCTCCTGGAAGGAAGTCATTCTAAAGCTATTTGTGAATTTGCCAAAAGGATTTCTTTGATTTACGAAGTATGAAAGATTGCCATTTCTGAATTCATAGTGCATGAGTTATTTCCCGTGCTTTGCTCAAAGGAAGTTCATAAATGCGATGAATTCTAGTGTGAAAAAGAGAATTAAGGAATAACCTTTTCACAACTGCTGCTTCTGCAGTTTTTGCAGCCGTAACACGTGTCTTGTTTCTCCACACAGGCTGGGTTGTCGGATCCTTGGAAATTCTTGGAAGCCCAGCAAGTCTGGTGAGAAGCATAGGGAATGGCATAGCTGATTTCTTTAGGCTCCCCTATGAAGGGCTGACCAGAGGCCCAGGAGCATTCGTCAGTGGAGTTTCCAGAGGAACAACATCATTTGTAAAACACATTTCCAAAGGTAGAGCTTTCACTTTGTTGCTCCAACTACTGCTTTGTTGTCGTGCGCTGTTAAAGGATGTGTTAAAGTTTTAAGCAATATCGCTTGCAGCTTTGTTTGGCTTGCTAGGCCGCAGCGAAATGCTGGGAGGGTAACAAAGCTCATATATAACATCTTATGTATTAAACAGATCACCGCTTAACTGCAGAGCGTAAGAATGTTTCAGAAACTTCAGAATTTTAAACCTCCCAGTGGGAAACGGAGATTGGCTCAGCCAGTATTTCATGTGATAACTGCAGAAATATTAAAGGTGTTCTGTACTTCTGCTAACCATCAGAAATTCTACACCGTGTCACCTCATCATATTTATTATTTCTTTTTTTTTTTTTTCAAGGAAAAAAAAAAAGTAGATACAGTTGTCATAACTGTGTAAGTACGTGGAGAGGTTTTGACAGCGGGGCTGGTCTGGCCTGAGAACAGGAGCAGCTTTTGTTTTGCAAAGTCTGTACGCACAGTGCCATCGCGTGGCTTCAGCCGCCCGGGGAGACGGCGGCTGCTCACTGCTCTCCAGGCTCCCCCAGGACACGTCCTGCCGGGCTCCTTCTCTAAATATTTGTTTACCTTTCCAGCACTCCCCCCCCCTCCACTTAGCTTAGCCTCACAGCAGTTTGCGAGCTGGAGAGGGGTGTTGGGATGAGCTGCTGTTCCCACCGGCTGGGGAAACCTGGTGCAGGGTAACATAAACAGCGTGACATGGGACCGCAGGAGCAGCGTGGCGATGCTTAACAAATAGTGAAGCATGTTACACATGGGCAACTTTTCAATTGACTTGCTGTTCTGCTCATAAGCTCAGTATTTCAGTGAGGCATAGAATGTCTCCATGTTTTAAATTAAAGCATTTTGATCCAGACCCAAATGTATATCTCCATGTATTTAGGTACACTGACGTCAATTACCAATCTGGCAACGAGTCTTGCTCGGAATATGGATAGGCTGTCACTGGATGAGGAGCATTACAACAGACAAGAAGAATGGAGAAGGCAGCTTCCAGAGAGCCTGGGAGAAGGACTGAGACAGGGGCTCTCTCGTTTAGGCATTAGCCTTCTAGGTAACGTACTATTAAATATCAAATTGAGTGATAATTCTGTTTTATGATCTTCTCACCAGCCTTTTCTCCATGTGAGTTATAATAGCAAAATCTGTTTGTTTTGGTGTTTTCTTTTGAAATAGCCTCACAGTATGTATATGAGATGGTTTCTTTTCATTAAGGTTTAGTAACTTTTGCATATGTTTCTTGCTGATAAAAATCATCACAGTTATAGAACAAGCTTGCATTCTCTTTGTGAAATAGTATTTTCACTGGTACATGATGTATATCTGAGAAAAAAAGAATAATTCTGCTTTGGGGAGGGTGACTTATAACTAAGTCAGCACATGGACGTCATCACACTGATGTTTACTTTCCAATGAGTTATAGGAAAGCCTTCTGAACCTGCTTGGTTTTGCTGCACTGTGGATAGTGGGGATTCTTCGTTTTGTTTGAAAACCACTTGAACTTAGTGCAAATGTTAAGTAAGCTTTGATGAGGAATTCTGCTTAAACAAAGAAACCCAGATCATTCTGATTCAGTGTAATTGTATTCATTAGATAGCCAAGTGGTTTGGTTAGAAGTGAAGATTACTCTGGCCATTTCAAAATAGTACCTAAAAATTTAAAAACTAACCCATACTGGAAAAAAAAATCTCTGCAAGAAGTTTTGCAGCGAGGAGCTGGATTTTCTAGGTTACTTCTACTTGTCACACAGCAAAGGAATGCAGAACTGTATTGTTTGGCAGAGTTCCTCAGTATGTATTAAAGAATATGAATCCCTTAGAGATCAAAGTGACCAAAAGCAGTCCAGTGCAAAAGGTTAGAAGAGCTGAAGCTTGAAAGGATTTGTCCTCTTTCCTAATCTTCAGTAGTGTACACAGCTCCTAAATGTGCAACCGCAACCCTGAAAGCCCCAAAGAGGAAGTGGTAAAAATGTTACAAGTTTGGGTTAAGTTACTGGAAATTATTTTAAGCAATAACATTAGATGATGTGAAGCACTGTCATTTGATAATGCCTGTAAACCAGCAAGCGAGTGTCCTGGGAGAAATGTGTATAAAGGAGAAATTTCATATATTAGTAGCTACTCTCCCAATACTAAGCTGTTACTGGTGTTGCAAATCAAAGGGAGTTCAGAGAAGGTTTTATTTTTCCTTCTTGTTTTATTGGGCTAGGGGCAGTCAGGTTGAGTAGCTGGATGAAAGATTATACTTTTAGAAGCACTGTGTCAGCCTGTTGTATGTGTGCTGGTGGTGTGGTGATCTTGGCTCAGTTATTAATAAGAGACAATAACCTGGTGGCTGTCCCCTTCCCCGACACACCAGAGCCCTCAGAGCTAAAAGCATCAGTTGTACAGCCCTAACTAAAGAGCAAAACTTTGTAGCTTTGGCTGTAGCAAGGCAAAGTCTCTGCTGGGAACTCAGGACGTGCGTGCACAAATACGCCATGGCTGTTCCTCCCTGCGCACGAGGCTGCGGTCGGTCGTGGGATTATGCCTGAGTTAAAAACAAAACCAAAGAAAAGAGTTAGAATATTAGTGTCGCTGATTTCCTAAGAAATAGATTTCGTGTTAGAAACCTAGAGCTCCATACTAGCATTTAAACAGTGCTCCTCCACAGCCTAGCATCTTGTACTTACTCCCAGTGTTATTATTTAGAGATTCCTCCCTGCTAAATACCTCTGTTCTTAGCAGTGGAAGCAACAAAGCACTCAGATAAATTGCTGTGGTTACTGTGTAACTGGACTTAACAAGTTTAGGACTTCTCACTAACACTGAGGAATCAGAAATATTCCAGTGAAAATTGTGCATAATTTTTTTAGTTAAACCTGATTTTTTAAAAGCGTGTTTTCTCTGTATACACAGCAGCATTGATATAAATCGTGCCGAGACCTACATTATGAATTCACTTCTTACAAATGTAAGAAAGCTGTTTCTGTTCTGAACGTTTAGTTCAGAAAATATTGTGGCTTCCCCCAGAAAAGCAGTTGTGGTTGAAGGGAGGTACCACTGTGCTGCTTGCTTTAACCGGAACGTTCAGAGTAAACACCAACACGCTTACTCTAAAAATAACTGCAGGTTCTTCATACATAACGAAACAAAGCAGAGCTGCAATGCTATTTTTCTTCACAAGGATGAAGAGTTCAGATGAGCACAGAACTGCAGAGAGCGAAATCCTTTGAAGCCATCATTTCTATGACTTCCTAATTGTAAAATTGAGAAGTGTGAGAACGGTTTCTAGGCTAATCAAAGTACTGTCACCTTTGTAAAAGCTATGACTCCTGCGAGCAGCTTAAATAAGTGCAAATGCAGATTTCATGCCTGGGCACTGGCGTGAAGAGCCCTCAGTTCACCGAAACGTTGTGGTATCTACGCAGAAAGACGAGTTACTTTTCTGATTTTTCTGAAAATCTGGCTCATGGTGGCCCTGATTCAGCAAAGCACTTAAGCATGTGCTTAAGAGCTTTCCTGAATCAGGGCCAAAATCATGTACTCTTGTCTCCTTCTCAGTGCAAGTTGTTCCCTATGGTACATTCTTAAGTGCTTTGTCCTGTCTCATTTTAAATGACTCAAGCACTGTCAGGGTGTTGTTTGATTTGATTGTTATCTTTGGCTGGCTGTCATCTTCTTTTCTTGTTTGGGAGAGACTTCTGGGTCATTTTAGTAACATTTGTGCATGAAAAGAAGCAAAAACTTAAAATAGGTGTGTTTTTTCTTTTACTTGATTAGACAAAAATGCAGTGAAATTGCTAAATATTGAAAATATTTAGATGATCGGCACTCCCCACCAAGGAACCGTCTTCTGCATTTTGCGTGACGGAGTCGAGCTTAAAATAGTAATTTAGAACTGTGTAAAAGGATACTGAAACTATAGGATTGATTTTCAACTACTGGTCCTAGTGAAAAATACTGTGTTGAGGTAGCTCCCTTTAGGAAGCTGAGCTTCTCTGAATAACAGAAAAGCTGACAAGTGTTAGAAAAGCCATTTTTCACAATGGCAAGAGTGCTTGACAATTCAGGTTTTGGGGAAAGTGAAGTGACAGTAATAGTGACTGACAGTATAACTGTGCTGCTAGAGAAGGTAAAGCCTGGATTTCAGAAGCTCATAGTTTTGTTGTGAAGGGTGGTTGTTGCTCTTGATGTGCAACTATCACTTCATCGGGGCCACTTCGACTTTTGCATCTACAAGTGAGATGCTAAGGGCCAGTGCTAACCCTGAAGGTGTTTCTGGATTTGCTTTAGTTTCTAAAAACTAAACACTAATTCTGGGAACACACAAATGCACACCAACAGGTGCTCTTTTCTTTTTGCTACATTTTTATGTGATGTTTGCTGTGATGAGACTATGCTTCAGCGTAGTTTCAGTGTGAAACACTTGTGGCAATCCTGAAGGACAACAGGGGAAAAAAAAACGAAGCAAAATGGTTTCAGCTTGGCTGGCTTCCAGCCTTATGGCAAAGCATGGCCAGTTTTTCTTGCTGGGGGATTTTTTCCTATTATATCTTGGTCTGAAAGAGTTTTCCAACAAGCATCCCCAGCTTTGCTAAGTTGTGTAAGCTGCGCTGCATTCACCAAACGTTGTCAGCCTCTGCACGAGTCAGTTGCTGCCCATAATCAAATTCTTCTTGAAGTAATACAGTGATATACTCTGAACTATCTGAATTTTGTAGTTATCAAAGTATCTTTTTTATGGTTACTGAGCAACATATATTAACCAGAGTGCACACCAGCTGATGTTTAGCAGATGTTACGGTGTTGCTGGAACCTCTTTGGTCCATTAATGGAAGAATATGTTTTTGTTTTGTTGCTTTGGTGTTTAATTTTATTGAGGTTTTCTTTATACATACATAATCTGTATGTACATATGTGGACATGCATATAAAATCGAATGCCTAGGGTAAGGAAGGAGAGAAAAATGGAGAATGGTTTCATTTAGGGAAAAAAAAATGGGGAAGGGACAGGGACAGCAGTAGGACACCATAGCTGTCTCTAGGCTGTGTGCATGGGAGTGGGAAGGGAGAAACCACTGCGTATGGTTCCATGCTCTGCTTCCCTGATACCCTACTGAAATCTGGGGGAAGAGACCTTATTGGATAAGCCCATCCACATGGTTCTCCTAGAACTAATTTTATGTTAGAAAGAAGCCATGTGAACACCAGAGGATGTCTGATTTGTAGTTTCTGGTGCTAGAAAATGCAGTGAACCTCACGTGGGTGTCACAATTATCTCACTGCTGTTGGGTTTTGAGGTTGCTTGGCCTTTTGACTTTTTTTTTTTTTTTTTTTTTTTACTCTTTGCCCACATAGGAAAGGAGCTGCACGGATCTGGCTTTCCCTTGCAAAAGTGGTAGGACCAGCCACTCTGCTTAAAGGAGTAAAGTTAAAGTTTATTCTGTGATTTGTGGGCATGACCACAACACCGTTATGAGTGGTATCAGTGAGTTACAATTCAGGATGAGAGATTACAAAGGATGAGCAGAAAGGGAAGAGAAGATCATTGTTTATATATATTGCAGGTAGAAAGACAAGACTTGCAGAAGGATTTGAGGTACAAAAGGACAATGTTCAGAGCATGCATAAAATGGCAGAATAACACAGGGTGGAAGTACTAAACAACTGACTAATTAAGCCATATATTATTTGAGGTACTATATAAATAATCTTATATAACACAGTCACAGCAGTTTTCGTTCTGTTTCCTTGTCCTCTGGGCCTAATTCCAGCTGAGAAGTGCCTGGAGCATACCACAGGTCCTTTGGAGTAGGCTCTTATTTATTATTACCTTATAACATTGCTCAAGTGTATTGCAGTAAATAATTTACTAGTGCTAGGATTTAGGTGGATTACATTTAATAAGGCAATAACTTCTGTTCTGAAAGTGCAGTTGCTGTGGATGACCTCGATAGATAGGGTGAAGGAGGTGACAGGGTAACATAATACTGGAACTTAGCAGAACACCAAGTATTGTTTCATGCCTTCAAATGCATCACAATTGTACAAAGGAAAAGACTGGATGAACAATCCCAATTGTGTAATGCGGTGTTGGGGTATTATTTTAGTCGAGCAGCAGGAGCAGCTGGTAAGTACTAATGAAACAGAATTGAATTGAAAATTGTATCATTTCCGTGGTGTGGCCTTCGTGGTACAAAGGGTGAACGTTCAGCTGCACGCTCTGCTTTGCTGCCTGAGATCAGTAAAAACTGGGGAGCACATTAAAAATAGACCAGCATTTTCGGGGGAAAACCTGTATGTTTATTAGTAAAAGGTACACACCTAGAAGTTGGAAGCAATCTCTCTAAAAGGAGAGGAAGGCATTTATGGGGGAGGTGAGTTTCTTGAATTGCTGATAGATAGCATGATAGTATCCCAGGGACAAGGGTCTGAGGAAGTGTGTGCTGCTTCTCATCCTCGTCCTTTTTTTGGACAGAAAAACAGTGTACAAGTACAGTATTAGTTCTTGTTGTTCAAAGTCAGCAACTTCTCTGTTTATCCAGTAACGGTAACTAAAACCATCTGAGGAAGGGTTAGCGGCGAGCTGACTAGTGCATGTCACGCTGGTAAACACACAGGGCCAAATACCTTGGCTGTGATTGTCCAAATCTGTGGAATTACGCCTGGATTTGCTTCCACATACAAAACAGAATCTTCAAAGATGTCTGGGTTGCAGTAAAAATGCCTGGTTACCAAGGTAACACTGGATCTTACTCCTTAAATAATTGTTTTATCTTGATATTTGCAGCTGAAGGTGTAAACTCCGAGCCGGCCGGGGAGCCTGCAAACTTGCTTTTCACTGAGCAAAGAACCTGGGATCAGGCAGACCCTTTTCTAACTGCTGTCACTTTGTCCAGTCCTTGTACTCTTAGCAATTTCCAAATAGCTTATCTATCAAAATTACAATAACTAGAGACATGTCTGTGGTTAAGTGGGTAGAGTAAACTCAAGATCAAAGAAATGTACCACCTCACATACCTGTTTACATTTAGGAAGATTTAAGTCCGAGTTCTCTGTTGATACTAAAAGCTGGGAAGGTCATCGTGTCACTTGTAAAAGTTTGACCCGTTCGCATTAAAGTAAAATATGATTGTTTTCACAAAAAAAGTAACAAAAAGTCTCAAAGTCTAATTCTGCTAATCTTAGTAATATATCAAAAGTTGCATTAGCTTATGAACGTTTCTGGCAGTGGAAGAGGATATAAAAATGATCTATTGAATACAGGCAGTTTTTATTTTCAAGAAGTCAATCTCAGGCTTACGTGAAAATCTCATTTCCATAACAGCTCAAGTCTTCTAAAACCGGTGGATTTTATTCCGAGCCCGATATCTTCAGAATTGCTACACAGAATGAGCTAAATTAAACTAACTCAGCAAAAGCATTTAGTGAAAGTAGTTGAGAGACGAAAGCATACTGTCAAGTTAAGCGATCTGAATGTTTAATAAAGTGAAATACATTTTTTTAAAAAGGAAGTTGAGTTTTAACCTAAACTGAAGCTAATGCCTTGTTTAGCTAATTGGTCGCATGCTAAATAGCTGTATATGAAGGGTGGGGGTACAGTCTGTAATCCAAGCAACATCCAGGTCCAGTCTTAAGATTTCCTCTTATTCCGAGATATTAATCTCTACTAATTACTGGTCACCCTTGTTTTTTCAGGTGCAATCGCTGGGATTGTGGATCAGCCGATGCAGAACTTTCAGCGAGTGTCCGAGGCCCAAGCTTCAGCCGGGCATAAAGCCAGAGGGGTCATCTCGGGTGTGGGGAAAGGAATCATGGGCGTCTTCACAAAGCCCATCGGGGGGGCAGCTGAGCTCGTCTCCCAGACAGGTTACGGTGAGTTTCTCCATTTCCAACATCCCTATTGAAATTTTAAAATGCTCTTCAGATGCGACCTGCTATATCGTACTTGCCAGGCTCAGGAGCTGTGTGACTTAAGAGAAAGATTCAGAAATGCCAGCGCTGAATAGCTATAAATGTTGTGCTCCTTTTCTTAAAAATCATCACGTTGTGCTTCTCTCTTGTGTTACCGATCGGCGTTGTACAGCCACAGAAACACAGAATGCAGAAAGCATGAAGTAATCTTTGGAATACAGTAGAATTAGTTACAGAAACATATGTGCTTACAAAAGAATTTTTGACATAAAAGTATTAGAGCGACACTATATCCAATTAGGGTGTTATTTTGAGATTGCTTTGTTTCGGCAAGGAAAGAGTTGTGCTATCTCTAGACAAAGAGAGAGTTATGTTCCTGGAGAAAGAAGCGAGTCATGTCGTGGGACATGATTCTCCCTTTGAACTGGACAATTGTGAGAAGAGAGCCCTGTTATTAGATACACGGGTAACCTTTGAACAACCAGAGGTGGGTTTTCCAGCTTGACTGAGCAGTCAGGTGGTGAATCCTTTCTGATTGATGTGAATACTTGTGGACAATCGAAAACTATAAAAGATAAAAATAAAATATCAAAATACCCTAATTTCTTTGTTTCCAGCATCCATAAATCAAAGCTGTTGGTCTGGGGGTGAA
Source organism: Scolopax mira (assembly GCA_004320125.1). Classification (NCBI taxonomy): domain Eukaryota; kingdom Metazoa; phylum Chordata; class Aves; order Charadriiformes; family Scolopacidae; genus Scolopax; species Scolopax mira. The sequence goes on along the minus strand of BJBW01006420.1, from coordinate 112,774 downwards.
GGGCACTCAGGGAAGAAAAGCAGGGAGACCTGTGGATACAAGGACAGATGTGTCAATAATTTTGCTTTATTTATTACATGAGACAAACCTTGAAGATTTAAGCTTTTAATCGCTAGCAGTATTTATGTTTGTGATGTCTTGTTTAGAATATGAGAAGTTCTCCTAGGACTTCAGTTTAGGACGTTGTTTCCATGCTTCCCATTACATTCAGCAATCTATTTAAATAAATAATGAAATATTTAATTATTGCAGTTCTTTCAAATTAACTTTATTTTGTTTGTATAAGTATAAATAATAACTGTTCTCTTGAATTACCATCCCATAGGTGTAAAAACCTTCTCGGTAAAATCAGAAACTTTTGCCTGTTGTTTGCTGGCTGAGTGGTGGGTTTGCTGCCCGTGGCGTTGTTCTTTCTAGATTTAATTCCACTACAGTCTTTATCAAGAAACTTGTAACAGTAGAGGGACACTTTTCTTTGCAGATATGGTATACAAGAAATCATGTTTTCCATGAGCATGTGACAAAAAGAGTTAGCCAGGAAAAAACATAAAAACTGTATCAATAATAGCTGACAGTGCGTGAGAGGAAAACACACAAGAGTTCAAGTAACTCTTACCCACAACTGGATTGGAAGTGGGACTGTGCCTCTTGGGGGGGACCGAGGGGTGGGGGACCACACAGAAATAAACACATGTTCTCTCTTTCTCCATCTGTAAATAACATTTTCACTCACATAATGCTGAGAACCTCGGTAAGCCAACTGTTACAACTGGGATGCTGCTTTTAAGTATTACCATCAACATGTGTGCTAAAAATTAAAGGGTTTTTTTCAGCGCTGATGTTTTGTTTAAATTATTATCCATTGTGTAAAAAGGAATCTAAGTTATTGACACCCTTATGCAAAAATGCCTTTTGCTTCAATGGAATGCTTAATTAGACAAAAGAAAATGTCTTTGTTTATTTAAAGAGTAATTTTGCACTAAACCATATAACACTAGTTCTTGCTGCTTAACCTACTTCCTGTCTGTCTTGTAAAAATTTTTGAAACTACTTAATTTGTGAATTTTTTTGCAACCCGCTCATTCTTTCTGGTGATTATACCTCATCTTTCAAAGTTTACAAGCCATCTGAAAGCACACATACTGTATCGTCTTCATTTTGGATAGTCTGTTTAGAAACCTGTTTAACTGTTTCTTGTAGTCTCTATCCTGTGCTGGCACTAAGAAGAATTCACAGTAAACCAGATGCCCCAGGAGATCTCATAAATGTATATGTATCTGTGTTTAACAGCTGGATTAAGTAACTGAACATTTAAATACAGTATCTAGGCAAACTTGCCTTCTAATTTGTACTGATCGTGACACGTATGTGGAAGTATTTTAATATTAAGCAAGAAAGTTAACAGAAGTCTTGGGTTTTTTTACATAAATCTCAAGCGATGTGTCCGATCCTACTCTGAAATGATGACTCTCAGGAGATTACGTTTCTCTTGATTGCAAGGGTATGGCTGAGTTTTAGAACACACAGTGTTGTGGGTTTTTTTCTTGCTAATGCAAGATCACCAGGGTTAAGTGCATAACTCTTGCATTGTAATATTTAATGAATTATCTTGACTATAGCTTCCAAAGTTGTGACATCATTTTGGATCTGCACTATTTTATGAACTGCTCTAAACAGATGACATCACCACAACGTGTAACTGCTTTGTAGAAAACAACTACTAAAAAACTCAAATTCTCTTACCACAGGTATTTTGCATGGAGCTGGACTTTCTCAGCTTCCCAAGCAACGCTCTCATCCAAATGATCAACATGTTGAGCAGGCTCCAAATAGCCACGTCAAATATGTCTGGTAAAATTATTTAGACACTTGCTCATTTTTACGTCCACATTGTTTATTAATAGGTTCTGGCCCACAGTCAAGTTAACGGGCTGCTTCCCGAGGAAGGGCTGAGTTATGGCAGTTTGTTTAGGAACATTAAACACAAAGGTAGTGCATAGAAACCCAATCTGCAAATGATGGGCTGCTGATCTGCTTCCAGCTTTGGAACTACAGAGCTGATCTTCATTTAATGGCATTCAGTGAGTTCTTACTTATTTATCATTGCACCGAGCCCAAGAAAAATACTGCATGTCTCCAGAAACAGCTGCTAGTGAAGATAGCTTTATTTTCTGCACTGGATTTGTAAGCCACTTCTCATGGTAATTTTTCTATTAGGATGGGAAATTATGGCACAGTTATTAGGCCAATTTTGCGGTGAATGATTAAGGAGTTTTGATAAGTAACGGTTTCACATTTATTCTCTAAACCTTAAGTCTTATAATGGAGATTTGGAATATACTCCCTGGCTTAATTTATATTTGTAGGTGATAGCTATGGGCTTAAGAAAGAACATTAGTGATCAAAAGAAGTCCTGGAGAATCCAGAACATAACACTGATTGACTACTTCTTTGCTTTCCTTTTTTTTTTTTCTCTTTTTTCTTCTTTTTTTTTTTTTTTCCCTTGATAATGCAGGAAAATGTTGCAATCTCTAGGAAGGCCAGAGGTCCATATGGCCTTAGATGTCATGATTGTGAGTGGATCAGGGCAGCAACATGAAGGCTGCTTACTGCTCACCTCAGAGGTGCTCTTCGTGGTCAGCATCAGTGAAGACACACAGCAGCAGGCGTTCCCTGTGACTGAGATCGATTGTCTGGAAGATGAGCAGCAAAAAGACCTGCTGGAGGTGCAGCTAAAACAACAGAGAGTGCCTTCTGATTTGGAGGTAAAGACTTGAGCGTGATTTTCATTCAAAGATGATTACTGATTACACTGATTACGTCATTACACTGATGATGATGATGCTTTTGGCACTGGGCATGCTCACCTTTGGGTCAGGAGGCCAGAGTGCCAAACCAGGGCACCTGCTGGTTTTATGCACCTTATAGTTGACTGTGTTGCCCTTTGGATGAAAGGGACGTAACTCCTCTCTTCTGTCCTTTTATTCATCCTGACATTTCATATCTGTGACAGTGATTTTCTGAGGGGAAAAAGTAGAGAAGCCCAGGTTCTTGGTAAGCACCACCCCTTTTGTGAAGAGGCTCTCAGGACAGGCCATGAGTGATGTGTTCATTGTTTGACAAGTCAGTGTTGCTGCCTCGAGCTACAAAGTCACAGTGAGAACAGTTCCTTTAGTTCTTGTGTGAATTCTGTTTTAACAGGCCAGTGATGCTGCTGCATGTTCCTTCCAGCGTGGTTCTTACCTTGTTGCTTCCAACACAGAGGTGTCTTACTTGGCAGGTCCCTGTCTTTGCTTCCTTAGATCTTCCTTCTTCTGCAAAGGCCAATTTTAAAAGCATCAGCTCTTTTGCTGAGACTGGATGCACTAGTGTTTGCCAGTAAGAGCATAAATCCTTCATCTTCATATTGAAAGATCTCTAAGCCATTTGAATACTGAGGTTTTGGATGAATTATCTCCTTTTAATGGTAGAAGAATGTTATAATTTTACACTTTCAGGAAACAATGTTTATTGTATTAAATTCTCAAGTGGAATCATATGAGTGATCATTTCAAAAACAAACACGCATGTCCCAGTTGTTGTTTGTATGAAAGTGTGTCAGGTAGTCCATGGACTGCCACACCAGACATTTCTCTGTTTCAAATATAAGAAAAGAGCATATGTAAAACCCCGTGTGCAAAAAAAGCAGAGGAGGCTTCAGCACCTTCAATGAAATCCTAATTTTGCTGAAGTCACCATCGATTCCAGCACAGCAAGAACTTCATCTGTGTCATGACAGCACTTGGATTTTTTTGTGAAAGCTTTTTTTAGTGCTGAATTCTCTATTTACATTTATTGCCTTTCCACTAACCTCAGTCTCACAGAGTGCTGCTGACTGAAGTTCTCTCACCACAAAGCTACATGAGGCATTACTTAAATTTCAATGCAAGCGGGCAAAGCTCAGCTTTTTTATCCCCAAATGCTGTGTGGTTGCTGGAGGCACACACCAGACTGAATCCAGACTATCCTGCTTAGTCCAGAGCTACTGTCCTGGAGGGAAGAGGAAGATAATTTGTTCTCCTCAAGGCCTTTGATGCACTCAGCCCATCCTAACCCTAACTTTAGCACCAGCCCACATTTTTTTTAGTAGGTTGTAGTGCAATGGCTCTTGTCTCTGTGTCTGGTTATCCAGGGGGTAAGGAACAGGCGACTGCTCTGCGGGAAGGGCTACTTGCCCAAAGGTTGCTGCAAGGGGGTGAGGAGGCAGAGGGGCTGCCTGTCAGGGAGAAGGGAAGGCAAGGAACAGGGACCCTAATTGTAGTCCCTGCAGATGGGAATGTACAGGACTCCACATGCACGTGGCTGCTGTGCATGCATAGCACAACCCTATATGGCATGTGCAGAGTCCAACGTTCCCACCTACAACGTTCCCACCCCCTCATACAGGTACTGGACCAAATACATGGTTTTTTCTGAAGTTCTGGATAGAAATATGGGATTCCTGCTCCGGTGGCGTAGCGATGCCGGGAGCTGTAAGCCTTGAGCCACTCAGCCTCAGTAGAGAATCTCTTCTGCTGACATAGGCTCTTGAGAATGTGGTGGACACATAGGGCATGATAAAAGCAGTGAAAAGTGCCTTTGCCCCAGGTGGAGCGAAGTCAGTGATGGCAAGATGGCAAAAGCTGGCACTGATGACACTGATGACAAGGTACAGGCCATCAGTGCTCCATACACATCCCGTCTGCACAACAAAGATGCTGAAAACAGACCTGGCATAATGCAGAAGCTGGTGGTGGGATTTGTGTGAACATAGGCTATAAGGAAGTTGAACGGAAGGCAGACAAGGATAAGAAAACTTAGGGGGTTTTTATGCTAAGGCAGCTACACAATAAAAGATTCCAAAAGCTTTAGTAATTACCTAGAGCTATGGAGTTATGGAATACTCTTCTGTAATTTATGTCTATTATAGTCTTTTGCCTTAGTGGACTGGGAAAGGAAAGTAATTTCCTTTCTGCAGCTGAGCATGTCAGCTCCGTGGTGCTTGGGGTGCTGTGTGGTGGTGGGAGCCAGGGCCTCCCCTTCAGCTCCCCCACAAGAGCTTCTGTAGAAACTCTCTGAGTGTGATTAGGAAGAGGAACCTGTGATGTGCAGGCGAGCAGCCTCAGAGCTGCAGGCCTACACCCAAATAGACATGACTTCTAAATATTAATGGTAGACCATCTTCCTGCACCAAAGAGGTCCTCAGCTGAAGTGCAGACACATCTGTACATGAGGACATTAGTAAAAATGGCTGGAATTTTTAGCTGGAAAACGCCCAGTTAGGTCAACCAAAATGTTATGATGCGTTTAGCAAAATAGAGGTGATGTTACCAAATGTAAATCATGTCTGGTTTTCTGATTAATTTAGTCAGAGATCCTAGAAATACTACAGCAAATTGAAATGTTTCATTTCAACATTATAAAGATCCACTTTTTTGTCTTATTGCTCACAAAAATAATTGCCAAAAGTTTTGTTTCAGGTCTGCCCAAAACAGTTTCTCCCTTTCTCTCTCCTCAGCTTCTTGGAACTATTAGGAAACAAAACATGAGTTACTCTACAGCTGTAGTCACCAGAGATGTTATAGAGCATATTTTGACTCCTTCAGCAATAGGTTTGCCTGATGGCTTGTTCGCTTCCACAATATATAACTTAATCCATCTGGCTAGGAATAGCCTGGATGGGTTCTTGAAAACTCTGGCACTGACAACTTTGTTGTTGAAAGGGAAGCATTAATTCTACCTGGATTATCATCTTCCAAAGTAATTGAGACACTGCTTGCTTCCAGACAGACAAAGTACAGGCCATCAGTGCTCCATACACATCCCGTCTGCGCAACAAAGATGCTGTAGCTACTGCAGGGTTAGTTAGAATTGCTGAAGGCTTGCTCTTTATAAGTCATAATGGGGGGAATTTTAGAAATATTCTGGAGTTCTTAGCCCAAAAGTGTGGCCTTCCAGTATGAAAGGACGTGTTATCTTTAGGATTCCTCTAGCAGGTGCGTTAAGCAATCCTTGACTCGAGTTTGGATTCGTGAAATGATCTGGCTATTAACATTATAGCTGTTCAGAGTAGTGGGCTGAGGCACTTAGTGACAACGTTAGTTCCCATTTAGGGAAACTTTAAGAATAAAATCAATTCTAAGTTTCTGATGTCCCGACAACATAAGCTAAACTGAAACTGGCTGGAGAAGCAGATGGTTGCAGATGAAGTCATCTGGAAGCAAGCAGGGTCCCAGTTCCTTTGGAAGACCATCCAAGTACAGTTAATATTTCCTCCTGAATGATTATGCTTTCTCTGTGGGATATAGCCTGGGGCTGAAAATGAAGAATGGCTTTACAAGAGGAGGTGAGTGGGGATGCCAATACTGTTTCCATCTTCTTTGATAACTTGGGCCTTTTGGTCAGTGTGGCAGCAGAACTGTAATGCAGCTTCCCCTGGGATTTAGCAGGAAGTAGTAATCAGGAAAAAATGTGGAGCCACCAACTAGCAAGATTTCCCCCATAACTTATTTAAAATATAGTTTACATAGGCACTACTTTAATGTATTTCTCTCCTTTCAACTAATAAAATGGTCTGACTGCTGAGATACTTTTTCTGGGCCACCAGACTGAAGACCTGGTTCAGACCATTCTCCCCTGTTACTGTGTGACTGCTGCAGCGATCTGCCTGCTGATTTTCCATCCCTCTAAGGTCATTCATGGAAAGTACACTCTCCTCTGCCCATTTCACCATTTCTGCTGTTTCTAGGCATAGGCTCCAACCTTGAGCTTCTGAGCTTGTTCATGAGGTTGCTTCCTTTAGCATTTTTGTGGTGATGATTGAAAACAGGAGAGTTCCTACTTGCTGAACAGCAAATCCATCTCCAAAAGCATAGTTTAAAAAAAACAGAGGGGACATTTGATTTGGATGTGACATCTGTCACTATCTATCAATCATAATAATTCTTTTTTCAAATAAGCAATGTTTGAAATGAGCCTTGCAGACCAAGGTTGTGGTCTGATCTATTGATCCTGGATGTTAAATGGAGTCCAATGGCAGTGTTTGAAAATATCATCACATCTAGTGAGTCATATGTAAACCTCCCTGAGAGTCAGGAGACAGCAGCCTTTGACTCCTTAGTGTGACAGCCAACAAGCAAAGACATTTTAAACCCTACAAAAATGAAACTCAACTCATCACCAGTTCTCCAGGTGGAAATAAGGAAGCATCAAAGCCTCACCCGGAACAGCTGGAACAGCTTCTACCTATTTGTTCATGGTCATATTTTGGAAATAACTTCTATTCTGACTTTGCTAGTGGATGGCACTGATGCATCCATGGTGGTATTTCTGAAATACATATTTTTGAAACGATGTGACTTAGCTTGATGCTGCCTGCACGCTTTCATTTCTCAAGCTAGTCATAGTCATCTTCAGTTTCTTTGCCTATGACTTGTCACTTAATACTTTATTTGGTTGGAACCATATGGTAGATGCCACCTTTCTGTTGATGGTATTTGTTTTACTGTGGTTTTTCCACTAGAGGTAGGTTATTTGCATCCCTCTTGCTATACGGCCTTGAACATAGACATATTTCAGCCTGAAAAAAGGGGTTTCTTAGAGGAGTCCTTCCAACTCATGGTGGTGGAAAAGGCAGTTTGCAGACACCTTAGTTTCTTCTCCAGAAATGACATTCCCAAACCCTCATTGGTAAAACCCTTTTGTTTCACAAAATGGAACTGTGTGGGTCCTCTGACCCAGAATCACTTTTTCGGTGGCCAGAAGCAGACAGATGTATCCTCTCATACAACATTAATCTGGAAGGTAGCTTCTAGCCTTTATTTTAAATCAAGTTAAAGGCTTAAACTTAACTGCCCAGATATAACTATGGGCTGTCTTTAATTGTACTTTGTGAGAAAAAGGTTTTGCTAATTAGGATTGCTATCTGATAAGCACTGCCGGGAGCTACTGGCATTTTTTAAAAGGGGTTCAGATGGTTTTCCTGTCCACAAAGAGAAGATCTGTTGTAAAGATCTATCCTTGAGCAAAGTGCATAGATTCCACCCCTGAAATTCTCAAAAGATACTGCTTGAATTTCCTTCTCTGAAGTGTCCAAATCCACCAAGCACTGACCTATGGGAAAAGACTGTTGGTTAAAACATCCATTAAACTATTGTAGAAAAGCTCCCAGGGAGAAAAACTTTTAACTACAGAAAGTAATGTGGAAGGTCTTGTCCTTACTTCCGAGTCGAGTTCCTGTCACTCACTAATGATTTCATCTCATCTGGTTTCAGGCAGATGGAGCTAGAGAGAGGCTCTCGGAGCAGCAGTACAACCGCCTGGTGGAGTTCATCACAAAGACTTCCTACCACCTCCCTCCCAGCACCGCGCCGGCGGTGCAACCTGTAGCCACCGACCACCTTCCAGCTATAACAAAAACTTATCAATATGTAGTTGATCCAAATTTTGCCCAAGTATTCATTAGCAAATTCACCATGGTGAAAAATAAAGCCTTGAGGAAAGGATTTAATTAATAATTATTTGCGGTGAGTACAGTAATACTTTACCGGTTTGGAATGAATGCTTTCTCTGCAGTAACCTACACCAAGTGGAGATGCATATACTTTTTGAAGAGGAAGATAATAACAAAGTTAAGCCCAATAGCTTTTCTAATCTTGGCAGCATTCCTGCTCCCTCGCCAAAATGCAAGTGCTGGAAGTGTTCTAGCGAACGAATAAAGTGAAAAGGAACAGCCTCTGACTAGAGCTCAATCAAAATCCTTTTCTTTTCAATAACCAAAAATCAGAGATTAAGGAAAAATTGCGTGCCTGCAGACATCTTTGCCACACACACAAAACGTGTCTCAATAGTTTCTCTAGCATATTTTAGGGTCTGCCAGTTTCTGTTGTAAACCAGGTTTATAACTTAGCTGTAAAAACTCGCTCGAGGCTGAGCCTCCCCCAACGTGTACGTCCTGAGGCAAAACATTTTCCCCACTAAATCTGAAAAACCCAGTGTGGCTGGTTTAAGTTACTGGTGACAGCTGGGTTTTAGCACCGCTTTAACCTTAAAACAGCTTCCTTTATTTGACTGAAGTTTTGCAGGACATTAGTCCTTAATGTAAACTAGTGCCTTTGTGTGGTTTGGAGAACAAAACATGAACTACAACATGAATTTATTTTTCAAACTCTCTGTATACAGAAACTTTATTTTATCCAACATCAAATATTCAGAAGGACTTTCAATGTATATATGACATTGTGCGTTGTCTGGTTGTTAGCTGGAAGCCAGTGACATGCAGTTCAAAACTTTAAGCAGCAGAGCTCAGTCTCCTTAAAATCCACCCAAAATCTGTAAGCTCAGTGTAAGGTAGATGTGCAGGTGCTAAGTGTAACCTTGCTGGGTCTCACTCCTGATTTGCCACCACGACACAGTGTGTACTTCACTTCAGCACTAATTCATTCTATGTTTATCATCATGGAGCAGCTAAAGCCAGGGATATTTAACTACTTGAGTTTTCATGTATGTTTTTGCTAAGCAAAGTGAGATATTTTTTTTAAGTTTATCAAAAAGTATGGATGTACAGGCTCCAGTTACAAGAATAGTTAATGATGCCATCAAGGTACACTTATGATGTTAAACTTATTTTTCAGATGTTTTACAGTTTGTAGTAGCCAAGAAATCAGTGTCCCTGGGGGCAGTTAGGTTACTTTATACACCAAATCTGGCTGTGGCAGCTTTAAAAAACAAAAGCTTCCTTGGTTTTCAACTCTGCGTGTTACTTTTCTCCCATTTTCTACGTACTTACGGACATGAATTTTGTCTGGGGATTCCTGAACGTGGCCAGAATTGGAGACAAGAAAACTGGAACAAAATCTGATCATTTGGAGCAGATACATGTGCTTTATAGTTAATAACTTCTATGCATAACTTGATATGACCAAATGGCCCAGTAAATAAGAATGTAGTAACTGCAATGTTTTTTCTTGTGAGTTCTGTTTTGTTAAAAGGTATTTCTAAAAGCCGTGTCTCTCGTTTATGGAAAATACGAAGCCTGGGATCTGCACTGTCCTTTCCTGAATGTGAAATAAGCCCATCCATTATCAACATTTCATACAGTGATTTAAGAACTTAGTCATTGTTTAAATAACACTATTTAAATAATGTATATGTATATATACACACATGCTTCATTCCTGAATATTTTATGGAAATAGTTTAATACTTCTAATTTTGCATATTGGTGGATAAATTGTAATATAATGAGATTGTTTGAAGATAATAAAGCTATTCCTATAATACCTGGGTTTGTGGGCTATTTAGTTATTCAGTGACAAAGGAATGAACGTGTCACTGTGTAGAGCAGGGACAAGACAGACAGACAGACATACAAGCTTCACGGAGACCCCACTAGATTCCAGTCGGTCCCTGGACTCTGTCACGTACCAGACAATGCAATAGGTCGTGACAATACTTTGGTAGTAAAACCTGATGATTTAGCTTGCCAAAAAACACGTGCTGAGAAGTTTTATGCTTTTGTGACTGAGTCAAACCAGCACCGTAGTCACCATTAGAATTAGACTAATCTGGTCATTATTTACTCAGTGCCCAAAGCAGCCAAGAGGATGCAAACGCACCTGTAAAAGACGAGGGGAGGCAGCAGTTTGTAGATTGAAGCCATCATTTAAGTTACATTTGGAGTTTTCCCTGAATTATATTCCCCTGGAATAAACACTTGCTTGTTATACTCCTCTTCAGCAAATTAAGCATCTTTACTGCATTAGGCAGGTTCTTTCTCCCCCTTCTGACCACAGGGATGGAGCCCCGTGGAGCCGGTGTATAAATCAGCTGCTCCTACAATCGAGCTGCGTGAACCATGAAACAAAGTTGTGTGAAGAGCAGCTGCCTGTACTTGGCTGCCAAAGCACAATGGTACTCTGAAAACATCCCCACACTCAGAATGCTCTTCAGCCCTGGAGAGCTCACGACTTCAAATCTATCTAGCTTTTTAGTTTGCTTCCAGAACAATCAATCATTCCTCAAACACTCGAGACTGAAGTAAGCCAGGCAAAACTTTGAAGGCACGGTCAGGCTTACACATGGCAAAACCTTTCCCAAAGTAGTTTAGGTCAAACAATTCCTTTTTATATATTATTTCATGCATAAATATAGCAGAAACCTTTGCAGACTGTCGGGATGGCCTCAGTGCAGAGAAGCACATTTCTCAGCACCGCATCTCCTAGAAAGAGCATTGCCAGGCCCTGGAACACCCAGTGATCAGGGTCTAACACGGGTCTGTCAGGCAGGAGTAGCCTTCTGCCTGCTCCTTCCTTCAGTACCCAGCTTTACCCTCCCTTCCCACTCCTGAGGAAGGGGAGCCGTGGGTGGGTTGTTATTCCCTGCTGAGGGAAGTACTTGCTTTGCAGCCACTGCAAAACTGTGATATAATTTTACAGGAACTGTTCTAACCCGCAGCCACCCAAAGCACAGACACACGAGTTGGCAGCACCTCTCCTCCTCGTCGCACACCTTCAGCCAGAGACACCTTGGGGGTCAGAGCTGCCTCAGCCACAGACACTCAGCTCTTTAAACTAACTGAAAGAACACAGGCGACACCACTAACTGCTGTTGGCTGCAACAGTTTAGAAGAAACCTAGAATTTAAAAGCAAATTAATTCCTGCAAGGGAAGGAGGTCTACAAGCCTGCACACCTGGCAGTAGCAAGTTCCTTTGCCTCTGAAGCTGTCAGTGTGACTAAAGACCCCCAGCTATTTAAACCTGCAGACATGCCTGAGAAAATGTTAAGTCAGTTCTTAATGACACACACTGTTTATACTGTACATGGAGAAGATAAATGGGTATCATTTGCTATTGTTAAGCTTTGGTTTACATTTACAGGAACAGAGGTATTTTGATTACTAGAGGGTTTCCCCTGCACCACTAATGTCAAATTCCTTCTTTGCTTAAAGGAAGCACTGCCTGTATGGAAAGCTTAAAGGAAATCCCATGGTGCTCTGGATCAAATATATTACTTACTTGCTTTCATTAGTCCAAATGTTGCTCACGGATACCTATTAAGTGTTAAGTAGTTAATGATCCATTTAAAATAATGAGAGTTACTCCAAACAGGATTTGAACTGAAGACCTTCAAATACAACACAGATGGCTTAATTTGTCACGCTGCTTCATACAAAGCCTTCCCTCCTCTCACAGTGGCCTTTGACTCCTCCACCAGTGCCCACAGGCAGCACTGGAGTCCTGGTACCATCCTCAGCCTCAGCCACGGGCACCGCACACGGCACGTTCCAAGCAAGGGGCGTCGTGGCAGAAGATAAAGCATTGGGTCTTGGACTACACAAAATGTAGCAGAGATGAAAACTCTGGTTGGCTGACAACTTCCAGAGGTTAAAAAGGAGATGAATCATCTCTAGAAGCTGCAGGCAAAGACTTTCATTACTGTAAATTCCTAAAAGTAAGTATTTCTTGTCTGTTTTTACCCTCTTTCCCCTTGTACATCAAATAGATGTGACCATACCTGCAGCACAGAGTCTTTTTCCAATACAAGTAACGTACCTCACAGGAGTTTGTAAGTCTCCCTGTAGCTGTTTGCTGCTGTAAGGAAGGCAGTAGAGCAGTGGCAGCAGGAAAAGGTTGGCTAGAGTATTTCCAGAATTCCTCTCCCAATTCCTTCATCCCAAGGTCAGTTCAACTTGTGAAGCCAGAGGCAACTCAGAACCTGCCAGAAATCCAGCCTGTGACAACCATCCTCTTGCATATTCCCATCAACGACTGGGACAACCTAGCAGTAACTGCTCAGGGATAGACTTTGTTATCAAAAGTGGAATTTGGCCAAAACAGGGATGGAATTAATTCCTGGGAGAAAGAAAACTAGACTTAGCCATCTTGAGCAATTTATAAAGACTTTCCACCACTTCTCCCAGCATCTGAGCATTTAAGCATTTCGACATCAATGAAGACAACTAAGCACCACTGGCATATGTGTTTTATTTATTGAGTTACATTACGGTGTGCCAGGCACTGAACTGCACTACACTTTACAGTTCAGTGAACAAATAAGGTTCGGTCATCAAGTCTCTTTAGACTGAAGGGAATCTGCAAGATAAAAAAAAAAAAAAACTATTAAGTTATGTTGGACAAACTTCATGCTCTAAGGAAAACATATTAGTATGTATGAATGCAAATCAATAGAGAGAAATGTTTATGTGGTGGTTTAGTCTAGAGGAATTCCTCCTGTTATTTCCTGATGGCTTAAGATTCACACACCCTTCATGTGGCAAACAGAAGTGAAACATGGAACAAATCAAGAGCTGGAACAATAGTGCTCAGCACATCAGACTCACTGTACATGCTGCACTGATAACTGAATCAATCTTGCTAAGGGCCTGAAAGAGAAAGGAATGCAGCTTTCAGATAGGAGCCAGAGAGGAAGCGAGTGGTGTAGGCAACCTACCAAGGAAGGAAGAAAACCAAATTCAAATTGCTTCTCCACACTATATTGAAGGCAATCCAAGAGCAGCTGCACTCCATGGCAAGAGGTTGCACTGAGCCCTTAGCCTGCCCCTGCACCCCAGCACCGCGCAGGTAGGAGACCACTGTACTCTTCAGGTAACTATACCAGAAAGATCTGCAAATTCAACCTCCAGCCAGCTGCCTAAGATTTAACCTACTGAAACAAAACAAAATGTCTTCCATCTGTTCCGTCTACTTCTTCTTTTCAGAACATTTGAAAATGTTCTGAAACATTTCTTGTTTCAGAACCCTTCTTGTACTTCTGTATTAATGTGCAGGCACACACCAAAAAAACCCTACTATGAAAGAGTGAAAAATATTAAGTTCTTATCTAAATAGCCTAGAATAGAATAAGAAGCATCAGCACTTCAAACAAAATCACATATAAAGGATTTGTCTTTCACATTTTTCTTTTGAGCTGGTGTAATTAAGGAATAGAAGACACGTTTAGGAAACATTTAATTTTAACAGGTGCAAACAATGTGCAACTTCTTTTTTTTTTTTTAAACTGCAAATGGGAACATAAGCTGCTGAGAGTGGAGCTCTATTTGCACTGAAAAAAATCCTGTTCATGATTCCAATTAAATATTCAACATGCATCCTTGTTGACAGTTGTTTGTTTCAAATGATTTTACCACCAGATGGCCTTTCAAAATACTCTGATGAAGGCCACCTGACTAAAGAATGCCACTCTACTGTCTAAGAAAGTTTAAAATTGCCTATATATTAGCAATACTATCAAACCAAAGGCAGAATTACCAGAATTAAAACCAGCTAAATTTAACATTTCATTATTTATCTTTGTTGCAGTCATAGCTAAAAAACAAAGTTTTGCCCTCTCACAAAAAAAAAACCAACCCAAAGCCACGAAAGGAACTGCCACTTTTTTTTTCTTTTAAAATTTGTTAGAGTTAGAATTAAAATTTGTTAGAAGTGGAGCTCCACCTTTTTTTATGTCATTGTGTTATGCAGAAACCAGATAGTTTTAGACTGTGACACAACAGAATTTAGTATTAATACTGCAAATAGTACAAATCTTTTATTCAATATTGCTGCTTTAAGCAAACAGACTGAGAAAATCCAGCTGGCCAGGATAATTAGAGCCACAGATTATCATGTAATGATCACAATATGAAAACATTCCAAAAGAATGAAAAAGCTATCATTCTTGATTAGCTTGAAGTTATTTTAAAAGAAGCAGAGAACTCAATGTAAGAAATTTGGATCAAAAAAGGGGGAGGAATTCTTTATTGAGTTGTCACATCATGAGTTTGTGCAGTGAGGGTGCTTATTAATAACTATGACAAGGTTGAAATTAAGACTGCTTTTCCCTAGTGTTATGACAACAAGTAAGGGAGAACAAGGTTTGGTAATCTTCAAACAAAAGGCAGTGTTAAATGCTAGGAAAATATCACCATGAACAAAGTTGTATTCAAGCTTAATTAAGTAGAGCAAAAATCTGAAATTAGTACACAGAACTGTACGCCGTTGTATCTATGTATGCAGTTAAATATAAAATATATTGCCCCTCATGACTTTCACCCCCTCCCCAACTTCAAAAGACAAAAGGATGTGTGGAAGAGCCTCTCCTCCTCCTCCTTCACTGTCACCACAAGTATGTAAGCAGCAGACAGAGACAGCCCGGAGAGGAGCAGTTCAAGATGTGACAGCACCAGTGGTAACGGTGGTATCAGGCAAATCTTACAGCTTCATACAAAAGCTTTGTCTCCCCTCCACTGCTGCGTGAGGAGGGAAAGGCCTGGCCTCACCTTCTTCAAGTCTCACACCAGTTAAACACACCACCCAAAAGGTATTCGGGAGCTCTCTATTCTGCCCCTACTCCTCACTCCCCAGTTCCTCTATTTCTTCATGTTTTTATTATCTGGACTTCTCCCAAGGGCAATTTGTATCCCTTTTCTTTGGGAGAACTTCCAAAGAAGAGCACAATGTTTCATTGAAACAATCAAGTTTACTCTTGCCCTAATGCAGAGGGGCTCATTACCTGTTCGTGCAGGTTGCCATCATTTGGGTGGTGCAGACTCAAACACACCAGCTGCCCTCATGGCTTCAAAGTCCTTCATGGGATCGTAGTTTTTATAGAACTCTGCATAAGCTCGTTTTCTGGGTTCAGCAATCCCAAACTGGAAAGTAACACATAGCAAATTAAAGCTTGCAAAGCTCTACGAGCAGGGATTATTTTTGTTTCTATTAGTGCTATGATGTATATCAGTGGAGATCAGCCTAACAAGCCCTTAGCTCAAATTAGTAAAATATTACTTTGTTCCTCTTCAAATCCACGGTTCAGGCCATCTGACCACTGGTCAGAAAAACAAATGTCTGAAGTGAAACCTTAAAAAGAAAATCCGTTACAAAAATACATCACACAGATCCAGAACTGTGTACACTCCTCCTATATTGACACTCAAATGTCCAATGCCTTCCTTGCTAAGAGTTTTATAGGTAAAACATGCCATTATGGGAAGTTTTGCAGACAGCTGCAAAACTGTAACTCCAGATAAAATGGCATCCTAAAACAAAGTATTACATTTGAGCTGCACTGTAGGTCAACTACAGAAATCTGGGAAATTTTGACAAGGCTGCAAGCCACACTTACAGCTCATCGACAGAAAAAGACACAATCCTCACTCCTTGGATATTTATTAATATGAAGCACAGGGATATGCTCACAAAACCCCAAAAAAGGTGAAGAAAGGTCCAAAGTGGGTTTGTTCAACAGTATCTAACACATAAATCCCTGCTGAGACCCATGTTACTTGTTCTAAATATGGTCTGCTGCCATATTACCAATGTGGGGATAAGGCAAATATGTGGGGGTGCCAAATAAGTCTGACCAGAAACAAGCTCACCTACCTCTTAACAGATGTGGTAAGCAGATGTTGAGCTTTAACTGTACACAGTCAGTGTTTCTGATAGATATTTGTTGATCTCTGAGAAGCTTAAGTCAACTGTGATTGTTTTCAATGAACAGACTGAAATTAACTTAATTTCTAGTCACTTTCATCAATAGCTTCTGGAGTACTCAAATGCTGCCAATAGTATAGGGGTTCAATGGGCAAACTACGATCCAGTTCCTCCACAGGAATCCAAACTGTGCTGCTTGCTTTGTGCATGAGATCCAAGAACTATTTAGTAGCAGCACTCAAGAACCAACACCCCCGTTATCTTTGTCAGAAGTCTCTTAAGGACCACAAAAACCAAACTCCAATCTGCAAGTTGTTTTTTTGGTAAGCATAATGCTCCGTTTTCCCATGACACTTTAAAAGAAAGGATAAAAGGACCATACCGGCCTCCCCACACTGATATCTTCAGTGTAAAGGATGGGTTTTCCAAATTCCATATAAGCAAGTTTTCTAAAATCAGTGTGGAGATAAACTAAGACTCTGACAACTCTGGAGTCTCAGATACCATGACAGAGAGAGACACAGACTATC